>JASDQU010219954.1:0-15912 GCA_032191745.1 Picea mariana
TGGGGAGAACAAGGATATGGAGTTCTAATTCAAACTGGAGCAGAATTGGTGTTTTGTCATAGCTTTCTGCTTTTCAACATATCAACACTTTGTTCTATGTTTTGTATATCAGCTTGCTTATGGTTTAGTATTGCGTTAGCTATCTGAATCACATGCAATTGATATAATCTTATTGTTGTTATCTATATCTTGTTTCTTCCTAAATCGATAAAAGGCATAACAATTATCAATTCTTTTTAGTGAATGATAGCTTTGTCTTCTTCATACTTTGAATTGTAATATATAAGTTTGCTGCACAATAGGTTTCCCCTTTTGCAGGAATTTATAATCAAAAAATTGTTATGATAATATTTTATGTCTTGCTTGTCCTGTAATAATAATTCAGGAAGCATTATAGCTGATCGTTTCCGAGAAGCTTAAGGGCTTAACTGGTGTGAGTTTCCCTCCTCCAATCAGCTTATATCGTACGCAGGACGGACTTGGAGCGTTTTCAGGTCAAATAGTATCTAGTTTATTGTTTGTATTAGGTATTTTAATCTAGATATAATTTTGATTTAATATCAGTTAGTTTACTTTCTTATTCATAAAACATAAAACCCAAAATGAGTTACCTTCGTTGTCTTGGGACAACAAGCAAACGCATCAATTTCACAGGTTTTAATCAAATCTGTAATTTGTCCATATTGTTTATTTGTGAATAAAGAATGATCATAGGTGATAATTAATTAGTTGATTTGAGTTATTATAAGAATAGTTAGTAGTTTGTAGATAGAATAGTTAGCATAGTTTATAGTTTAGTATATTAGTTCCTTTATTTGTTTTATTAGTTTCTAGTTTCCTCTATTTTAGTTTGATTTCTTTTATTTAGTTATTTAGTTTGTTGTAGTTAGTTTTTATTAGTTTCTAGTTTCCTTAGTTTAGATCTCTTAGCTCAGATCAACTTTTTCTCTTTGGTTTTCTTAGGAGACCTTAGAGCAGCCAACGGAGCCGTTAAACTCATCAGGGTGGTCCATTCCAAACGGCTTGGGTTATTTAGACAACCCCGGACCGGTTCCACTCTCCCAGTTGACGGATGGACTGTTTCTCCCGTCAACACAACCCCATATTCTACCTATGCATTTTCCACCAGAGCAACAGATCCAATTACCTACCAATAATCCTTCTCCTTTCCCATAACTCCCTACACAACCTACATGTAACCCAAATAATAAAGCAACAAAAAGTTACATATAATATTGAGCTACCCAGTTGTAATGTCCTCAGCCAATTTTTTTGCTCAGACCACTAATTGTTTATTGTTTGTTATGTTTGTTCATGTGTTTGCAGGTGTATCCATAAAGACGTGCATTAAAATTATTCAATGTTGATTGACCAATATATATGAAGCATACAATCATAAACAAGACAAGAGATATAAGAACACCAGTATAGAATCAACAATTTCATAGCTCACCTTTATTTAGATAGTAAGGAGATCTCGTATACAAGAGATCTACAAATCTAGAAGAAAGCCCCAATAATAACAAAATGGGTTTCTAGCCAATACAATAAGAATAAAAATACAAAGATAAATGACTCCCAAAGGCTGTAAGAGAATGGATCCAAGATTCCAAAGGCCACCAGCAAGAAACTCTAACTAGAGATAGAAGAACCTGGTCAATACACTACCAAACCTCTCCAACTGGTTGAGTTGTGCCCTACTTTGGATGCTGCCAAACCCTCAAGTTTCATCCCACCCTTTCCTAACCTCCAAATCCTTCCAAACTCACCTGTAATGTAGATAGGACTCATAGAAGCCTCCGCACCAATTCTCAAGAAAATATGAGAAGTTTTTCTCCTCCAACTAGACAATCTCTAAACTGGATTGCACCCTCCCTGGTTTGATAAAGTCAAAGAGGGTATGTTCTCCCCTCTAAGAACCTCCAAATATGAAAAAAATCTACTGGATCATAGATCGGGCCACTGCTACCAAGATGATGAAGTATCAAGCCAATCTATGAATATTTGAGGCTCCAAACACTAAAAACCACTTTTTGTAATGCATCCTCCTTTTCTCTAATTTGTTCCAAGCTCGCAGAAATAAAGTGCGAAGGTAAAATCCTCTGGAATAGACCAAGAATGGTGCCAGTGACCCTATGAAGAGAACCCAGGTGTTACTTTTCAAAAATACCTTCTCCTTCCTCCAAATCCAACCAATATCTCCAAGATGGTGCGCCCCCTAGCTAGAAACCCCCCTAGGTTGCACCCTATCCTGGAAACTACTTGTAGAACCATCCTGCAACAGTGTAGAATGGCGTGGGAGGATTATTTCACCTCCAGGACCAATCGTGGATCAAGGAAGGTGGGATCTTTCACCACTGAGTTTAGACTCAAAACCCTCAAAACTGATTGTGCTCAAGAGCTCTAATGCAAATAAGATAATAATCCAAAATGAATAAGGAGTGTTCCCTTCCATTTCCTTTATAGCTCCTATATATTCCTCCATTGATATAGTTTACCCCTAGGGTTAACTCTTAACCTAACTCATATTTTTTCTTTTTTTTTCTTGAGTTACCCTTTTTCCACAAAGTCAACTTAACTTTAGAATATTATGTTTTATGGTTGACTTTGTCCCCAATATGACTGACACTATAGTCTAGTGGGGAAAACTAGACTATCGAGTCTCTCCAACCCTCTTCATCAAGAGGTAGGGGACATTACAGTCTCCCCTACAAGAAATTGCTTGCCCATAAGAAATTTTGAACTTGTCTCTTGGATCAATTGCTCCCCTTCCCACATGGCATCCTCCATAGGTAGATTCTTCCACTTAACCAAATATTATATTATGCTTATTTTCCTTAGCTTCCTCTCCCTGACTTCAAGTATCTCCTCTGGAATCAATACCAATTGTCCTTCTTCATACATGGGTGGAAATTCCTCAATAGGATTGATATGCTTGCTGATGGCCCTCTTCAAACATAAAACATGAAAGACATTATGTATTTTGTTTCCCTATGGTAGATCCAACTCATAAGCCATGGATCCTACCCTCTTATTGACTCTGTATGGATCAAAGAAATGATTTTGGATATTTTATGTGCCACTTATATTAATAGATTCCTATCGGTACGGTTGAAGCCTCAAATAAACCAAGTCGCTGACCTCAAAGGTGTGCTCAACTCTGTTCTTGTCTACCTGTACCTTCTGTTGTTTCTCTGCCCTTTTTAGGTGATCCTTCAATTCCCTGAGGATGTACTGACTCTGATAAATATAGTCCTAGACCATGGCAGCCTTGTAGGGTCATATATGTATAAGGATACAAATGGAATCATACCAATGGACATATGATGAGTGGTGTTGTAACAATATTCTCCCAAGTGAAGCAATTTGACCCATGATTTCTAATGTCCTGCCACATAATTTTTGAGGTAGCCTTCAACCCATTTGTTGACTATCTATATATATCCATTCATCTGCGGGTGATAACTAGTACTAGGTGTCAGGGTCCTACCTACTATCCTAAAGATTTCCTGCCAGAAAGTGCTCATGAACCTAATATCCCTATCACTCACTATGGTTTTTGGAAGCTCATGCAATCTGAAAACTTCCCTGAAGAATGGGTCTACAACTTATGCTACACTGAAATCTGTGGCATTGGAAAAAAAAGTATGCAAACTTCGTCAAATTGTCCACCACTACGAAAATACAGTCCTTTCCCTGAACCTTGGGAAACCCTCTGATGAAATCCATGGATATGATCTCCCACTTCTGCTCTAGAATGGGAAGTGGTTGTACTAGTCTGGATGGGTGAGTGTGTTCATATTTGTTGGCCTGGAAAGTGTTGCACTCCTTGATGTGGCTCATCACATCTTACTTTAAACCCTTCCAAGAAAACCTCTCCCATACCTGTTTGTATGTCTTGATGAACCCTTGGTTCCCTTCCACTGGTGAAACATGGCATGCATGTAACACCTTAGTCTTTAAGGTTGATTCAGGAACCAATTAAATTTGTCCCTTATAGTATACAATATCATCCATAATCTGGAAATTGTCATCTATCACCTGCCCATCCATCACTTCACAAGAAAAAAATTTCTTTGAATATTCCACCAAGAGGGAGGCCTTCCAATCCACTGAAATATCGTTCATGGCATAAACTGATGGTCTTCTAGACAAAGAATATGCTACCATGTTAGTCTTCCCTTTGAAAAATTCTATATCGAAGTCATATTACTGGATTTTTCTCACCCACTTTTGCTTCCTTTCATTCAAGTCCTTCTGGTCTAGGAAGTACTTGAGGCTATTGTGATCTGTCCTTACTACAAATTTTGCCCCGACTAAATATTGCTTGAACGTAGCCAATGCATGCATTATGGCTAGCATTTCTTTTTCATATATGGTGTAGAGGAGCTCAGGACCTCTCAACTTTCAGATTTCATAGACAATTGGGTGCATTTTTTTCATAAGTACGACTCCAATGCCTTCCCCTAATCCATCACACTCCACTGTGAAGGGTTGTGAGAAATATGGTAGGGCCAATACCGGGAATGTACTCATCACTTCATTTTTTCAATGGTGGCCTGTGCTTCTAGGTTCCATTTGAAGGCCCATTTCTTGGTCAGATCAGTCAAAGGTGAACAAAGTTGGGAAAAACCTCCTGTAATAGCAGCAGATGCCCAAAAACCCCTTCAAGTCAGTGAGTGCCTTCGGTGTGTTCCAATCAATATTGGATTGTATATTTTCTTGGTGTACATGTACCCCTTTCACTCCAATAATGTGTCTTAAATAAAGGACCTTTGTCATCCCAAATCCACATTTGGACTCCTTGGAATCTAAGGATTGCTCCTCCATAATAGTCAAAATTTGTTCCACATGTTGAAGGTGCTCCTCCCAAGTCTTGCTATAGATCAATAAATCATCAAAGAAGACTAATAAGAAATTCCTTAGCCACTTGTTGAACAAATGATTCATGCATGATTGGAAGGTGGCTGGTGCATTAGTCAACCCAAAAGGCATGACTAGAAACTTATAATGCCCATAGTGACACTGGAAAGCAGTCTTCAAAATATCTTTCTCCCTAATCTTTATCTCGTGAGAGCCGGAGCGCAAGTCAATCTTTGTGAAATATATTTCCCCATGGATCTCATCCAATAGCTCATCAATATGTGGGATGGGATATCTATTTTTTATGGTCTTCTTGTTTATATCCATGTAGTCAATGCACATGTGCATTGTTCCATATTTCTTCTTCACCGGTACTACTGACGATGCAAAGGGACTGGAGCTCGGCCTGATGTGACAGATATCCAACAACTCCTTAATTTCCTTTTCAATTTCAACCTTGTATTTCTTGGGGTTCCTGTAGGGAGTGGTGATGATAGGTTTCACACCCTCCTCCAACTCTATGATGTGCTCAAACTCCCTATCTGGAAACGCCCCTGGTGGTATAGGCTCAAATACCTTGTTGTGCCTATCCATGATTTTCTTGATCTCTGGTGCACAGTATGTTTCCCCTTTTTTGTCTACCCTGACTAAAATTCTTCATTTTTTTACATAAGAGATGTCTTCCCTCTGGAATATGGCCTCCATGCATTTTTCTATCACCACCCTTGGTGTGTTTCCTGTCATACCTATGAGAACCACCTTTTCCCCTATTTCTTATATGAAAGACATTTCCATGGTTTTGTAATTTGTGTTGATTGGACCCAATGTACTAAGCCATTGTACTCCTAGGATGATGTTGGTGTTTGGAATATCCATCACATAGAAATCCTATTACAAATCATGTCTTACCAAAGTAAGTTTCATCCCTGGGATGTACCTATAACAAGGCATGGTGATTCCACCTGCTACCTCTACACGAGATCCCTCAAATCCCATTGTCGGTATGTTCCTTCTTTGAAATAATGATAAGTCAATGAAGTTGGGTGAGGAACCTCCATCAATGAGAACTGAGACCTTCTTCCCATGTAGCACTCCCCTCATCTTGAAGGTGTTTAATTTAGGTACCCCGATGACGGATGCAATGGTCACCTTCTCATATGTTTTAGGGTCATGGATAGAATCCTCCTCTTCTATATGTCCTCGATTTTAGGCCTCCATATTCTATAGGTGGACAAAATTTTCATCCTCCTCATCATCTAATATCACCTCACTATAGTGGGATTTTCCCTTACCCATGCACTTGTCTTTTGGATCCCATGGTTCCTTGTAGGTGAAACACAATTGCTTCCTCCTCAATTCCCTCCTAGTGGGCTCATCCATCCTGCGCCTTCCTCAGTCAAACCCATTAGAATTCATAGGAGGTATTTTCTCTCTACCCCCTTGATTGGGAGGTCTAGGGGTGAATCTCATATTAGATGTTGATCCTAGGTCTCTTTTCTTCCATATGGAATCATGCAAGTTGGTAGGATTAAAGGCCTTGACCCAAACCCTCAAGGGTTCCATCAACCCTTCTGTGAAAATTATCGTAAGTCTCGCTTGAGACACATCCTGTACCATCACTGCTAGCCTCTAGAACTCTTCTATGTAAGCCTCTAATGATCCTGTCTGTCTGAGCTATGTGAGCTCCCTAAAAGGTATCTTTGGATCCCCCTAGTCAAATCTGTCAATGAGCCTCTATGTGAACTCTTTGTAGGATGTAATATGATTGTGACCCACTATGGTCAACCCATGGTACCACCAATCATGAGCCTTTACATCTAAGTATATGGTGGAAAATTTGATTCCATCCATCTCTCTCATGTGGTTAAGTTGTAAGTAGGTATACAACTTATGTACCCATGCTTTTGTTGTCACCTTATAAGATCCATCAAAATAAGGGATTTCTATAGGGAAACCAATCTTGAAGTTTACTATGGGAAAAACACTGGTCAAGATCAAGATGGGAAGTCAGAGCTGAAGACCCCTGCTTGCCTACTCTATGCTCCAATTCATAGTTGGGCCTTTGATATTGTTTTGGTTTGCCCCGAAATTTGATCCTGCAATACTTATCTAGCTTAAATTTCCTCTGAAACCCTTCACTTAAGGCATGATACTTCCTAACATACTACTCAAAATTATCCTCAATCTCATCCTCATAGTTGTGATGTGGATGAGTATACAAGAATGTAGGTAGAAAGGACCTAGGGGTGGTCTTGTTGTATGTCTTTCCTTGGGGTGAACCTCCTCCATAGATCTGTCCCTCAGTTTGATAATGGGGGTTGTGCTTCTGTTGAGTTCTATCCCATCCATGATATCCACTAGCCTCTCTATTGGCATAAATTTCCAGACCCTTCCCTGCATGAGTCATCTGCATCAGGAGTTGTGACAACCTCTCCTAGCTTTCATTTACCTTTCTCAGAGTCTCTGTCATTTCCCCCTCTTCCCAGCGTAATTTTTCTTGGTTATCATGTAGACGATGAACAAAGGTTCTCCATGTCATTTTTATGGAGTGTTGAAACTCCTTAGCAAACCCTTCTAGAATCTGTGGCTCATTGCCCTCACCTGATCCTTCCATTTTGACCTTTGTCTCACTTGTCTGCTTCCTACGTATGCCCATGTAAATGTCACTGAATTGATGCATGGAATAAACTCCACTGGCTGGGAGGATCAATTCTCTGAAACCACTGTAATGTCCAGAGCCAAATGTTTTTCTCATAGCACTAATTGTTTACTGTTTGTTATGTTTGTTCATGTGTTTGCAAGTGAATCCATAAATATGTGCATTTGAATTATTCAATGTTGATTGACCAATAGATATGAAGCATACAATCATAAACAAGACAAGAGATATAATAACACTAGTAGAGAATCAACAATGTCAAATCTCACCTTTTGTTTAGATAGTAAGGAGATCCCGTATACAAGAGATCTACAGATATGGAAGAAAGCCCCAATAATAACAAAATGGGTTGCCAGCCGATACAATAAGAAGAAAAATACAAATATAAATTCCTCCCAAAGGCTGTAAGAGAAAGGATCCAATCCTCCAAAGTCCACTAGAAAACAACTCTAACTAGATATAGAAGAACATGGTCAATACACTGCCAAACCTCTCCAACTGGCTGAGTTACACCCTGCTCTGGATGTTGCCAAACCCTTAAGTTTCGTGCCACCCTTTCCTGACCTCCAAACCCTTCCAAACTCCTCTGGAATGTATATTAGGATGATAAAAACCTCTAAACCAAATCTCAAGCAAATCTGAGAAGTGTTGCTCCTCCAACGAGATAATCCCTAAACTAGATTGTGCCCTCCCTAGTTTGATAAAGTCAAAGAGGGTATGTTCTCTCCTCTAGGAACCTCCAAATACCACCAAACTCTACCAGATCATAGATCGGGCCACTAATACCAAGATGATGAAGTCTCAAGCCAATATATGAATATTTTATTCTCTAAACACTGAAAACCACTTTCTGTAATGCACCCTCCTTTTCTCCAATTCATTCCAAGCTCACATAAATAAACTGCAAGGATGAAATCTTTTGGAATAGACCAGTAATGATTCTAGGGATCCTACGAAGATAACCCATGTTTTACTTTTCCAAAACACCTCCTCCTTCCTCCAAATAAAACCAATATCTCCAAGATGGTGTGCCCCCTAGATGGAGACCCCCCTGGGTTGTGCCCTAGCCTGGAGACTTCCTGTAGAACCAACCTGCAACACTGTAGAATGGTGTGGGATGATTATTTCACCTTTGGGACCAATATTGGATTAAGGAAGGTGGGATCTTTCACCGTCGAGTTGATATCTAGGGTTTTAGACTCAAAACCCTCAAAATTGATTGTGCTCAAGATCTCCAATGCAAATAAGATAATAATCTAGAATGAATAAGGAGTATGCCCTGCCCTTTCCTTTATAGCTCCAATCTATTCGTTCATTGAGTTAGTTTACCCCTAGGGTTAACTCTTAACCTAAATCATCTTTTCTTTTTTCTTCGTTGAGTTACCCTTTTTCCACAAAGTCAACTTAACTTTAGAATATTATGTTTTCTGGTTGACTTTGTCCCCAATATGCCTGAGACTATAGTCTAGTGGGGAAAGATAGACTACTGAGTCTCTCCTACCCTCTTCATCAAGAGGTGGGGGACAATACACCAGTTACCCCTCCTATTTCATCACCTCCCTTAAATCTTAATATATTCAACTTTGATCAGTGAGGACACTAAATAGAGGAACTCCTTCTATAATTTCCAAAGGTAACGATGAAGAAGAAGTTCAAGAACCCATGCGCAAACATGTTAATGATATTTTTCATTACAAAGCACCCACTCCTCCTAGGAATTAATATCAACTACAACCCACAAGAACTACACAACCTCCTCCTTATCCAGAGAGGAATAATCTGGAAAAACCCGCTACACATCCTAAATTTGAACTATTAGGGGAATTAAAAAATGTGTGGGTAAGAATTCTACTATTTCAAGCGATTAAATACATTTCCATATATTCCAAAGTTGTTAGAGAAATATTCTTGATAAAATAAGGGGAAAAATGAATGATCCTCAAAACATTCACGTAATTGCAAAGTTGGAAGATTTAATTCTTGGGAGAATATTTACAGCCAAATACTCATGCCCTATAAGTTGCATAATGGATTTTAAAATTAATGATTCCCTTATCCCTGACACCTTGATCATTTTAGGAGTTGCAATCAACATAATGCCTAGGGAAACTATGGAAATGCTTGGACTAGTTGGCCTATGAGAAACTTCAGCAATCCTACAATTATCCAATCAATCCATTCTCAAACTCGAGGGAAACCTAGAATATGTAGTTATTTATATAGACTCTTGGGAGTATCTTTCATATTTTGTGGTTCTCCATCCCAAATATAATTTGGTAGGATACCCCTTGATTTTAGGGAGGCCATGGTTGGCTATAGTTGATTCTTACATTAGATGTAGATCAGGAAATATGACCATACCCCATGGTAATTCTACTAAGAAACTCACCCTGTATCCCCCTACTAGACAATTTCTCACAATAGATCAATATCTACCAATATGAACCAGAAATACATATATGGGTGGAAGATGAAGATAAGGATGGTGAGGAGAATTCCCATCAATTTCTCACAATATATCAATATATTTATTTTAAAGAAAATATCGAGGATTACATGATCAATGACTTCATAGCTAATACATGTTCATCCTTCCAACCAACGTATCAAATCCTCAACCAAATATTGGATCATGTCACTTAGTCAAGTTATTCATTATATTACCCCTCCTTAGTGACATATCCTATACCAATTCCTCTATATGATATAACCAAGTCCACTATTACACCTATGGATATTGACCTAGGGAAGGCACTAAGTATTAAGTTTTAACTCTCGACCTAATAAAAAGAGAAGTTGATTAAATTACTAAAAGATCATAGTGATGCATACGCTTGGGACTATGTGAATATGAAAGGAATCCACCCAGATATATGCACTCACCATATATATAAAGGAGGATTCCCTCCCTATTCCACAACCCCAGCATGGAATGAATCCATCCTAGAAATAAAGTTTTAAAGAGGAATTGTAGAAGTTGCTCTCTATAAAGTTTGTATACCCCATTTCCAATATACGTTGGGTCTTGCCACTTATCATCATTCGCAAGAAAAATTGAAGTGGTAGATCCATGTTGAATATAGAGAGTTAAATAAATCCAATCATAAGTACCATTTTCCCCTACCATTCATAGACCAATTCCTTAATAGACTTAGAGGAAAAAAGTAATTTTCCTTTCTTAATAGGTTTAGTGGATACAATCAAATCCAAATATCTCTTAAGGGCTAAGATAAAACAACTTTTACCTACTTGTGGGGAACATTTTCCTACTGGGTACTACCCTTTGGACTTTGTAATGCTCTAACCACCTTTTATAGGGTTGTTCTTGGCATATTCTTGGACTTAATTCTTGACAATGTAGAGGTATGCATGGAATATTTTACAGTATATGTTGACAAATTCAAAGAAGCACTGGATAACTTGAGGAAGGTGCTTAAAATATGTAAAGAGGAAAATGTGTCCCTCAGTAAAGAAAAATGTTTTATGATACTAACAAAGGGTATTGTTTTGGGTCACCATATTTCTCTTGTAGGTATAAGAGGTGACCCATAAAAAATTGAGGTGATAATCAAACTTCTATCTCAAAAGACACAAAAAGGGGTAGTAGCTTTTTAGGAAATGTTGGTTATTATCGATGTTTTGTTGAAAATTTTACAAAAATTGCATGTGATTTATTTTTTATTACTTAATAAGAATGTAGAATTTACCTAGACTGATAAGTTTCAATGTTCGTTTACAACATTAAAATAAAAAATCTCCACAATGCCTATCTTAAGAGGACCAAATTGGTCACTTCCCTTCCATATGTCTATAGTTGCTTCAGACATCACCATCAGAGCTATATTGGGGTAGTGAAGGGAAAAAAAGTTGTATGTTATATACTTTGTCAATAAGAACTTGAATATTACATAATTGAACTACATGGTAGCAAAAAAAAGTTCCTTTTTGTTATTTATGCTATAAATAAATTTTATGACTATATCATAGGATATCCTGTGTTTTGGCACAACATTCACTTTGTTATTCGTTACTTAATGAACAAATTTGACACTAATGGCACAGTGACTAGATTATTGTTATTATTACAAGAATTTGACACAAGCATCCTTGACAGGTATGGAAAGGTTAATGTGGTTATCGACTTCCTCTCTAGGATCAACAACGATGACGATGTGAGCCTTGTCGAGGATGTCTTCCCTGATGACAATTTTTTTCATTATCTACTAACACCACATGGTTCACAAATATTGCTAATTACTTAGTTGTAGGAAAAATCCCAACACACCTTTCAACAAAGGGGAGAAAATATATTATCAAGAAAAGTCACCTCTATTCCCATATTGAAGGCCATATCTCCTACACTAGGACGGATATCCTAATTTGACACTATGTTAGAGAGAACGCTATCCACCAAGTCCTATAGAATTGTCATGATACGCCCTATGGAGAATATTTTGTGGGAAAAAGAACTGCTTATAAACTACTACATGCAACATATTATTGTCCCGCCATCTTTTGAGATGTCCGAGAGTACATGAAGAGTTGTGAAAATCACCATAGGTTGGGACAACCTATTCATAAAGATAAGATGTCACTTCATACCCAACTTATGGTGGGGCTATTGATGAAATGGACACTTTATTTTGTAGGATCAATTCACCCTTTTTCTAGACAAAAGACCTACATCCTTGTTTGTGTTGAGTATGTCACTAAGTGGGCAGAATCCATAGCACTAAAAAAATCCATAGAAATGGTAGTAGAAAAATTCCTTTATGGGGAGGTCTTCATCAGATATGGAGTGCTATGAGAGATCATCATATATGGGGGGAATAATTCACCTACAATAACATTTGTGCCATCACATAACGATATAAGATCAAGCACAATATAACCAAAACATACCATTCATATTGACTAAAACTATCGAACTAAATCTTAAGGATTAGACATAGAGACTTTTGGAATATTTGTGTTCTTACCATACTACATGGAATAACACTACATGATTAACTCATTATGATTTTTTATATGGTAAATAGGTAATCCTACCTATTTATTTGGAAGTTAAGACTTTAATAACTAAATTACATCTAAAAATGGACTTATCATAAGCATAGTAGAACCGACTAAACCAGATCATTGAATTAGATGAATGTAATCAAGACACCCTACATAATGCCTCTATTGTTCAACAACAACGAGTCAAATGGAATGATAAATTCATCAAAAATAAAAAGTTCCATCTGGGGGACTGGGATCTTATATATGACTCCAAACTTAAATACCTTAAAGGGAAGTTCTGGACACATTGGTTAAGGCCATATTATATTAATATTTTCTACAATAATGAGATATTGAAGATGTGTGCAATCGATGAGAAAAAGATTTTTCTGATGGTTAATGGAGATCATCTATGATTATATAGAAAACCTATGTCCAAGGATGCATTTTTTAGGAATATTACCATTTGTGGCATAGTCAGGGAAAGCTCATCTACGAAAAAAGTAAAACAAATATCATTTGAAAACCAAGTTCTGGAAAATGAAATTTGAAAAAAAAAGAAAAAGGAAAAAAAAAAAAGAGAATAAATAATAATTGACAACCTTCCTAACACTTCATTTTCAACATGATTTTGCAGTTCCTTCAGGTAGATCTAACTTCTAGTGCATATTAGTATTTTTTTTTTACATCCATGCTATAGATCCTTATATATCCATGTTATATATGAAGAAAGAAGATGAAGGAGGAGAACATAGAAGAAGAGGAATATAGAATACACAGATAAATAACCTAGGTTGCTCAACAAATGGTCTCTAAACTATTATGGATATTCCACTAGATAGTTTGCCAAGATAGCTCTAATAAAATATTTATTGTGAAGGATAATTTCATTTAAATCTCATATACTTTAATTACTCTTTTTTTTTCTTAAAATGCATGAATTAGTTAAAATTCAAAAAATAAAGAATAGAAAAAAATAATCACACATCATACACAAATAAACACAAGATATAACCTAGGAAACCCAAAATGGGAGAAAACCCAGGTAGAAGGTGAAGCTTCTATAATCTATTTTCTTCAAATGCAAATACAAAGAAACAAGAACTCTTTGTGGAGTTTCATTTGACATTGTGACTTGTATGGCTACTATAGAATCTCTCCTCCTCTATTATGCTCTCAAAGTACCACTACTAGGATCGTTCGCTTAATGGATTTGAAGTTTGACATGATTCATATTTCTTGGTCGTTTCCATTTTCATAAAGGAATGATAAAATAAAAGCAGTCGATAGGAAAATTGAGAGAATACCAGAGGAGGAGAGATTCTATAGTAGCCATACAATTCAAAAGTGTCAAAGGAAACTCCACAGAGAGTGCCTCGTTCTTTGTATTTTCATTTGAAGAAAAAATATTAGAGCAACCTCACCTTCTACCTGGTTTTTATCCCATATTGGGTTTCCCAGGTTATATCATGTCTTTATTTGTGGATGATGTATGATTATTTTTCTATTTTCTGTTTTTTTCCTTTCATCTATTTCACACATTTTAAGAAAAAAACAAATAATTAAAGTATCTGAGATCTAAAGGAAATTAACCTTCATGATACATATTTTCATTATTTTATTATATCTATTGTGGAGAACTATCCAGTGGAATATACATAGTAGTTTACAGGTCATTTGTTGATCAACCTACGTTATTTGTCTTTGTATTCTCTATTCCCCTTCTTTTGTATTCTCCTCCTTCATCTCCTTTCTTCTTTTATTTGATCTATCTTCTTCATCCTTTATGTTCATTCTTATTCACCTTCCTCTTAGGCTCCCTTCATTCTACCCTTCTTCTCATTTACCTTTTTCAACCAAACAAAAAAAAATAAGTAACGATACTTCTCCTCCACTTTGAAATTCCTTCACACGTGCTAAAATTTTAATGGTCTCATAAATGAAGTAGAGGCCAACATTATACATTCACCACCCATCCATAATTCTACCTACCATTTGATTAAATCAAAGTCTAATTAAAATATGTGTACATCATAATTTAAATGTCATTAATTCATCACATGTTGCACTAGTTCATGGGCCATTCACCTTCATTTCATTATGATTGACCCTTGAACTAATATAAACCATCCTAGGATCAATAATGGAAGGATTTAACAACTGTAAATTATATCAATGGAATGCTTGATAAGTGAACCTTAATAAGATTTAGGCATTGGGATCACGGGCTAATCTCACAATTGATTCCTCATATTGATAAATATCTCAATGGACCTTTATTGAAAATACATTGACCAGTGTGTAAATTGACTCATTCATGGAAAGATATTTGAAAAATCAAATTTCATCAGGCCTTCTACATGTAGTGACCACTTAAAATAGATTTGTTTCATTGATTTACTAGGCTACATATCCAATGGTCTATGGTTCATCAACAACTTGTTCCTCGATGTATAGAATTTTTTTATGGCAGGGAAAGGAGATGGTGGAGTGAATCCCCTAGTGCTTCATCAAAATGTATTGGTAACAATAAAATCATGAACTCATTTTGATGTGAAATCCTATGATCACAATTACATTATTGTTACACATCAATATTACTCAATTTGATAAGTGTCGCATGTTCCTCTCAACTGTCGTAACTGTCGCATGTTCCTTACAACTGTCGCAAGTGTTTCATGTTGTTCACAAGTGTCACAAACGTCAAACAAAGCATACTGCCATGATGACAAAACTAAGGAGAAACTTAGAATACCTCATACACCTGATTTGGAAGAAGGAGAATAATTAATTGAAGTCAAAAAACTCTTACCACCTGAATGGAGCTCTTAAGCTAGGGTTTTGAAGGGGAGCGCTCCTCTACATCGGCCTTAGGAGTGCTGGCGCTCCCCTATAGGGTCTTAGGGAGCGTTATAACACCATATCACCCCTCTGAAGGAGCGCTACCCATCCTTGAAGCGTTGACGCTCCCCTTGAGCCTCCTAGGGAGCACTATAGCGCCCTGATGCCCCTTTTGAAGGAGCGTTGTCTAATCTAGGAAATGGTTGATTTGTTGAGATGAATGGGGGAAGGATATTTTCATTCTTGGAAGGCAGTTGGATTCGAATCCCTAGTCCAGCCATGATATTAGGGTATATCCTCAACTGAAGGAGGCAAATCCTCAACTTCCCCAAGGATATGTCAAGTGGTTAAAGCCTCTCCAAGGCTATATAAGCAAGTTTTCTAATGGTGAAAGGGGACTGGAAAAAGGAGAATCACACCAAACTTATGATCTCATAAGTGGTGCTGGAACAAACATATTTTGGAAGCAAGAGACCTATGATCTCATACGGAGCAATCAGTGAAGCTATCATCATTCGGATCGTGGATCTTTTGAGCAAGGGGTAGAC
>JASDQU010219955.1:3588-17275 GCA_032191745.1 Picea mariana
GATCTCATACCAACTGTCACAAGTGTATAGCTCAAACAATGTAAAACTATGTCTCTCTACTCATGTGCCATATAGAAACATCCATAAACCATGTATAGTGAACCCGTAAATCAACCATGCATCAAACCCTCACTAATATGCAACCACAATCTGTACCAATAACTTTAGCGACAAGAGAATAACATCTTCATCAAACTTTACCTTAGTCTCACATGACTTGTTTTTGGATGAGTCAACAACCCTAACTTTCAACAAGCATAACTATGTACCGGTAATGAATAAAGGTCTGAAAATTGTACCCAATATTATTCAATGTCTCCTCTACAATTTATCCAAGTTTCACTTCTTGGAACATCCCATAAATGGAGTTATAGAAACAATGGTAGGTCTTGCTGAATTTGGCTTATTCTAGAGAGATAACATTTATAGCATGCCACACACGCAGTATTTGATATATGGATATGAAAAATTCATATAACATACTAATTCCCTTACTCTATCCAATGCATTTGTTCTCATCGAATTTGGATCTTTTATGAATAAGTTATGATTGTTTTACCTGAAACACCTGTTTAAAACTAGTTTCAGGGCTAGTCAAAATCCCTATCTTCCACGAAGTGTATCTCCCAAAATGAAATGACCCAGAAGATAACATTTCTACCACATATACCTTGATATGTTTTATCAACATTCGCCAAATATTTCTATTTGAATCATTCTATAAGAAACGTTATTGTGAAAATTGTGAGATGACCTGTAATAACATACCTTAGAACACATCATCAAAAGACTTCATCTTCCCTTGGATTTTAGGCATTTTTTAATTCACCTTCCCTCTAAAATTCACCTCATATATCCTTGGTTACCTCAGTCACTTATATATATTCAATATTCTCAATAGATTCTAATGGGAGTCTCTTGATATCATATTTATACTTCCCAAGTAACTTCCTTTAGGGACAACTTGTAATTTTTTTACCTCTTCTCTTCAATCTAGGGATAACCCACTTTCTTGTTGCAACTAACTTTTCCTTAATTATTCAAATCATAAATACTTTGTTGCAATTGCTTTATCCTTAATTAGCTTCTTGTTGCAATTAGTTTACCCATAATCATTTAATTTCTTGTTCAACAACTTTGACTATTCAACCTTCTTGTTACAACTACTTTACCCATAATTAATTTCTTGTTGCAACCATTTTGAATAGAAAAATTTTTGTTACACCCACTTTACCCATAGTTATTTTTTTGTTATAACCACTTTGAGTAACAAACTTCTTGATGAGTTTCTAGGAGCTTCTAGAATAATTGACTTCTTTGTTGACCTTCTAGGGGCTTCTAAAATATTCATGAGGGTCCTCCAACTTCACTAAGCCATATCTCATCAACTGTGAGGAACTGCGTGACGTACCACATATCATTGGAAATGAAACGACATGTAATATCCATCTATGATAGTATTATATGCAAATTTATTGATCTTCATGCCTATATTCCTCATACAAACGCAGGTTCCTTAACCATACCTTTGGGGCTACATGTAGACTACATCAATTGCACCCAACTAACTCACCATCAATCTTGATCATACAATTGTCCAACATATCCAAAACTCCCCAAGGATTGACATAAATATCTAAGGGTTGAAATCAATTACAACCAATTGTCCAACATTTTCATTATGCCCTAGTTTCATGCATTTTTTAGCATTTTTCCCTTTATGCATTTTTTTGCATTTACAAGGCAGCTTTATGCACAATAGAGGGTTTTTGGTTTCAAAATGCACAACTAAAGTATGAAAATATTCAAAATGATAAAATACAAACTCCACAAATTTAATCGCTCAATTTGGAAGTCATATGAGTCCTAGGCATGCATTTTATTGTAACACGGTTTTACCCTCCATCTTACAAAAAAATTTGAATTTTGGTTTAAGGTAGAAGTATTTTTTCATTTTAAAATGCACTCCGGATGATATATATGGATTTATAATGTTATTAAATACACCCAAAAAATTATATCACTAAATTTGGAGCTATATAGAAACATGAGAATTCATTTCCATTAGGTAAATTTCTACTGTTTTGGTCTCTCAATTTACAAGGTAGATTTTGCCTCTTTTACACAACAACCACTTTTATGTTTGTAAATAATATATATATATATATATATATATATAATACACCCTTAGAAACTTGAGTCACTCAAATTGGAGGTGTTTTAATACCTAGGCATGCATTTTTGTGAAGTTTGATGTGCCTTTTGCACAAGGCTAGAAATTACAGTTTAAAAGAAAAATGCATTTCTTAAGTGTGAGTGTGCATTTTTATATGTGGAGGATCTAACAAGATTGAATTAGGGTTTTATGAAATAATAGAAACCCAAATCCTAATAATCTATCTCATCATATATCGATAACATTGTCATCTACATTTGGCTCAACCTCTTTGACTTCTTAATTTAACATATCTACTTACTCCCTGTGTCCAATACATCATAAAAATGGCTTTCAGTGTATAACATCAATTTGAATTTTGTTTTTACTTTATTGTCCATCCATCAAAACTCTAACGGAAAGGTTCATTGTCAAATATACTTTGGTATTTCGATGGAATGTTCCCTCTCGTCTGTCTCAACCCTAACAGACTTTGAGCATTCGAGCATCACCACTCTGAATGACGTTTCCCACCCTAGTGTTGTTGCTTCAACATGAGTTTCCCACCCTAGAATTGTCACTCCACTAAATTTATGATGCCATATATTTTAACCAATGATGAACTATGTCCTCCAAAGCATCACCACTCTGACGGAGGAGACCCACCATAAGGTCGCAATTTTGATGGAATGCACATTGGATTTCCAAAGTATTTTTGTCCTCCTTTGTCGCATTAACAACTAAGGCCATCAGTATTGCAAAGGCCACTTTATTGATGGTCGTTTCCTAGAAAATTCCATGTGGCGGCCTATGGCGTCGAAAAAATAACAACTATACATGATCGTTCTCATTGCAATGATCTATTATGATGAAAGTCTGCTTGATTAAGTCTATTCATGGCTACCACGTGGAATTTTACTACATCAGGTGTTCGATCGATGGATAAGGGAATCAATAGTGCGACAATATGGTTTCGATGAACCGATTTGATTAGCTTTGTCGAAATACTGACGTTGTTTCATCGGAACGACGTCAGAAATTGTGCCAAATGCACTAGTGCCTCCTCCTTTTAGGCAAATTTTAAAGGGGAGAGTCCTTTCTATTCCCATTTTTTATGGCACAAAATCACCATATAAATTTTAAAAAGAAAAGATGGCTCCCATAATGGACCAGATGGTTGTCACTATGAAAATACTGTCTACTTTCAGATGGTTTTGTGTTTGGAATTCAAATCCCTTGGAGAATTTTATGAGTATAGGCCAAGTGAAGTTTGAAGTTGTTATGTGCCTGAATAGTCTGCAAATATACTTCAACAATAAACCAATAATAAACACCAAACCATTCACCAAAATAATGAACACAAGAATGTAAACAAAACCATTGAGGTAGGGTAACACCATAAATTAATCCTTGAGGAATGATAACACTCCTCAAGAAATGCTTGATACATTCACAATATTCTTTACTATATTCATTACATCGCTTACACTTCTTTATATAGCTCTCTCTATCTCCTAGGAACCTTCTAGAGAGCCTTCTCACATTTATTACATTTAACTACCATAGTGGGCCTTTATTAATATAGTGGACCTAGTCCATCTTACATTGAATGCCCACATTCTCATATATTAAATGACTTCCACTAATAATACATAACCACATTCCCATTGGGTACCTCCCTAGGTACCCCGTATTACCTCCCTAGGTACCCCATATTACCTCCCTAGGTATACTACACTCCATCCCCCTTCACATGTTTCATCCTCGAAACATGAGAAGAAACCATACAATATGATCAACTAAGCAATGTAGCCAACTGGTACCAAGTACGACCATCCATCCATCCCAATGGAAGTTGAACATGATGTCCATATGTTGACTTTCCACCCTAATCTTGCTCTGCATCATGTCGATGTTGTCATGGGATTGTTTATGTAGCCTAAGCTCCTCCTGTAGTGTCGGTAGTTCTCCATGTACCTCTTGATTGGTTTCCTATCTGGTGCCCTGTTGATGCATAAATGTGTTGATGCACACGCCCTTGCCTTGATTATTGTTGTGTCTCTATATGATGTGGATGGTGATATACAACAACTGTAGGAATCTTTTTTTTTTATTCAAATCTTCAACACTTTGTGTCTTTGAGTCAATGACCTCCTTAGCTTCCTGATTATTTCTATCATGCATTTTTTCTTCATCTCCTTCTGTATACTCTACTTCTGATTCAACTCCAGACTCGGAAATAACTTATTTGCTAGCCTCCATGGGCCCATCTTTCTTACTAAGAGACACATCTTGCAATGTGATTTTCTTTTTCTTGTACCACAACTTCAAAAACTTCTTTTGCACATTAATATTAATGGTACCCATTGATTCTATCCAAGGATATCCCAAAACAATATCCACTTCATCCATATCCATAACATACAAATCTAAATGCAACACATATTTATCCAGAATAACCTTCAAATCTTTAAAAATTTGAACATTTTTACCCTCAACTTGTGTGCTTTGTATATTCTTGGTAGGAATTTTCAATCTATTAACCAACTGAACATTGATAAAATTATGTTGGCAACTAGGGTTAATAGAAATAATGACATTTTCTTTGTGAATACAACCATGAACCTGTAATATAGATTTTCCACCTGAAAATTTACTCTTGTTTTTCCCTTTAGCAGCATAAGACCATTTATATAAGATAATTTTTTCAAGTGCTTCATCAGAAAGTGCCATCAATTGGCTATATCTATGTGATTTCCACCAAATGGATGCATCATCTTTTAAATAACACGATACCCAATGTTTCCAATCCTCTTTTGAAAATGAAAAATTCTACAAAAAGAGAAAAACAAATTCCCTTCTTTGGCCAAGGAAAGTGCTCTGATACCACTTTTTAAGAACCAAATACTTCCATAAATAAAATCCACAAATATTCAGAGAAAATATATAGAAAACAACCACTTTATTATATCAAAACCCTTATGGTAGGGAAACATCATACAATGGATCCTATTATGGAAGGTATCCTCTCCTGTTCACTTGCCTCTTCGAGGGGGCATCCTCCTATTGAACTAAAGCTCACAATCCAATAATTTTCTCCATATCCCATTACATTTCTTGAACCCCTTTATATAGTGCTACCATCACCTAAGAAAATTCTAGAGGAGGAATCTTCTAAAACTAGAATCTTCTAAGAAGTCCTCTTACATTTATTATATCTAACTACCCATTTATTATATATAACTATCATAGTGGGTCTTATTTAATAATATAGTGGACCTAGTCCACCTTACATTGAATGGCCTCCACTATTATCACTATGGGCCCTCTAGGTCCCCCCACTACCTCTCTATCTACCTAACATAAGTTGATAAAAGAGGGAGACATTTTACATATGCAACAAAAACTCAATGGATATGTGGAAATGAAAGCATTTACATTTATAGGCACACGGATAAAAATTTTGAGGAAAATTAGATTATAAGTTGTAATTAGAATAGAAAATGCACTTAGATCCTCTTATACACATTGTATGGAATTCTTCATCATTTCTAGGTGTTTATGATATCCATTATTCTACTTGTGACCTTGTCAGGATGAATTTCTTGTTAGATCAACCAAAAACAAGGAATATATTTTTTATTTTTATTTTAATGAGGACCTAAAGCTTTGATTGTTGAACATGATCATCTTTGTAGTAACACTCCAAACTAGTGAGAAGGAACACTGAGAAGGATGGAGGTGAATGAAGGTACACAACTATCCATCATGAAGGAAGCAATTCTCAAGAGATGAGAAATCCAATCTAAAGGTGTTGTAACAATGGATTTGTGTTTACATGACCAGTTGAAAACCTTTGAAATTTATAGAGTGTAATATCGAGAGTGGGTATTTTATTGAGAAATGATTTCTATTTTTTTTCTTTATAGATCCAATCTCGTCTACATTTATAAGAGAATCAACAAATTTTCATGCTTCATGGCCTTCAATGGGATTTGTTTCATATCATTTGGGTCTACAAATATATTCAATGATTTGCCTCTAAAATCACATGATTAATTAATGAAGTTCTCCCATATCTTAAAAGTTCCATATTCCTAAAGTATAATTGAAGACAATTCATCAAAGCACTAGATCATATTTCTTCCATATATCCCAATGTGATCAAGTAATAAGGAGGTTGCTTTCCAGGATTTTGATTGGAAGAAAATATCAACTCATGACATACTATTGAAAATTTAGTTAGATCTATTAGTAAAATTGTTCAACAAGAAATATAAGTATTAAAGTGAAGAGTAAAAGCATCATATCTATTGGTTACGATGAAGATGAATGAATGGTTACAAAGATGAATCAATTTTGTTTCCTTCCTAGTAAAAGTCAAGAAAATATTGAACCAACACTTTTCCTTAAATTGATTCGATGGAAGTTCCTATAAATGTGTTGAACCTACACATAATAGATCTAGCTAGGAATTGACATACACAGTTGTAGAGAAAATAGAAGAAAAGAGAAGTAGGAGATAAAGAATGGAAGAATTTTCATTAACCAAAGGAATAATTGATAATTTACAGACAATATACCCTCTATAAATCAACCAATGTGCACTGGAGGAGAATCCAATGCACCATAGTGGTGGTCTAGAGTGATCTTGACACACACCAACATTTACGAGAGTAAACTTCCACCTAGTCTAGTCTCTCCGGAAGATACGAGAGTGAATTGCCACCTAGCTGACTAGACTAGGTGGTAGTTTACTCCTATAATTGATGGTGTGTGTCCAGATCACTCTAGACCGCCATCATGGCACATTGACTTCTCCTCCAGTGTGCATTGGTTGATTTATATAGAGTATATCATGTGTAAATTATCAATTATTCATTTGGTTAATGAGAATTCTTTCATTCTTTCTCTCCTACTTCTCTTTTCTTCTATTTTATCTACAACTGTGTTTGTCAATTCCTAGCTAGATATATTATGTGCAGGTTCAACACATTTACTTGGTATAAAAGTCGATGGGTTGCTAGGAAAAATACACACCATATTATTTTTGCAGGTACTAAAGATTGAAGAACACAGAGAAGATGGATTATTCATCGACAATACTTCTCATGCCTCATAAATTTTTGAATGGAAGCCAAAAATTCTTCTTTAGCTTAGATGCAGAGGCTTGTACCAAATAACTATGGCAATGGAACTAGAGTTGGATCCCGTCGATGAGAAAAATGACTTTCTCAATAAACAAGATATGGCCATAGGATGTATCCTCTGGTTTATTTCTCCTTAAATTCTCCACCAAGTATATGATGGCTCACAAGACTCAAATCCAAATGAATTATGGACCATATTGGAGGTTTTATTCAGGAATAAAGAAGATTGTGAATATTGCATGCATGAGGTTGGAAAGATAGATCCATAAGAGAACCCATCAGAAGATCAAGCATCTTATTCTGAAGAGTCTTCTACGCAAGTATCTGCACAAATTTGTATTCCATTAATTGTAGATGATGTCTACTCCATTTCAGATTTTTTTTATGAATTTCATGTGGAATATATATTGCATGCATCTCAAAAGTCACATGCAGACACTTTTGCATGCACCATGCATACATCTCATGAGACAAAAAGGGGGCTGTGCACATCAGATTCAATTTTGATATTTTCTGAGAATAATTTGTAGAAACAAATTATATATTTGAATTCCTCTCGGAAAAACATCCAATTTCAAAAAAACAATCATCTGAAATGGAATTCAGGAAGTGAAGTTATGATCAACTTAAAATCAACAAAATTTCAACATTTTTCCAGAAACGGCTGCACGATTTTCAAAATTTCATCCAAACTTTATTTGGATCTTCTTCATTAGAAGAAGAGAAAATGGATATGTGTGTACATCTCAATGGTGAATCTACTTCATCGGATCCATGTAGACATCTACATCTTCAACAAAATATTCAACAAGAAAAAACTTGCACAATTGTGAGGTCTTGTTGAAGTGAAGGACAAGGTTGCTTAGCAACTTCTTTTTGTTCCTTCTCATTTTTTTTATGCATTGTAATTTGAATGATTTTTTCCCTTTTTCCTCATTTTTTTTCAGTGTCTCATTCTTATATGCATTGTACAATGGGTACCTAACATGGCCTTGGTTGTCAGGACCAATTCATCATGTACACCCTAGTAGTGTTCAGGGGGGGTTTGGAGATATTACACTCACCTATAATTATTTTCCTAAGTTTTATAGTACAATGTTGAGAACTCTTTCTTGGATGAGAATATTCTCTCTAGATAATATTCCCCTACAAAATAGAATTTTCCTCTTTAGTTTAGAGTCAGTTACACTTAGTTAGACTAGTGGAAGTCGTGACTCGGTTAACTAATGATTGCATGGATCAGTTAACTAGGACAGGGTGGTAGTTCACTCCAATGTCTATCAGTGAGTGTCTAGATCTCTTTAGATAACTACTATGGTGCATTAGTTACTCATGTAGCCTATATATATTGTAAAGTATTCACTCTTTGAGTGTGAAATACAGTTAATGAGAATTCTTCCATTCTTTCTCTCATACTTCTCTTTTCTTCTATTTTCTCTGCAACTATGTATGTCGATTCCTAGCTAGATATATTATGTGCACGTTAAACACATTTACAATTCCCATAATAGAGAAGCTCTAGTATATCCCATGATGAACAACAACAAGAAATGGGCTTATTGAAGTGATATTTGGCCTATCATTCTCAAAGTAACAACCACCACTCATAAATTTGTGTGAATAGGTGTGTGAGCCACAATTGTGAATTGTTTGAGGCTATGCCATCATTGAATTCAAATGATATTTTGTATTCAACAGAGAAAGTAAAACAACAAGTTAGTTAAATATATACATAACCCATAGAGAAGTATTCTTCTAGCAATTTGTTGCATCAGATGGGTAACCTCAATCCTCTCATAGGGTCCTATAAAGAACTTAGGAGGCTTAACATACCATGTGCCTGAAGGAACCACCTATAAAAGAAGAGATGCAATATTTTAAAATTGTATATCTGAAATTTGTAATATAAATTTGGCATGCTCTTCCCATTCAACTCAGTAATTATCACTAAGCATAGCCCAAAGAGAATAGGAAGATGGTGATTTATTTAAATTCGCCATTCTATATTTATATTGCAGGTTCACCATAGATCTATATTTTAGTTCTACGATTTATATTCCATCTTTATTCTAGAGATTATAATTCAAATCTATATTCCAGATTTATGTCCTAGATTTTAATCTCCAATCTCACATGGGAGCATATTTATCCTAGATCTTTATTTATCTAACTTAATTGGGAAGGCCCATAGTCTTTAGGGTTATAACCAACCCTTTGATACCATATGTCAAGACCCAAATACATATATAAACACCATAACTTCCAACCTAGATCTAATAAAATAGAGATTTGTGATTCAAGTTTCAAAAATTATGAGTATGTGGTGATTAACTTACCTGCAAGCTAAAGGAATCCTTTTACCTATGCAACTCCAATCCTTGATCCTTCTTGCCACAAAAAAGTGTGGGGGATGACTCTCCTCCCAACCAACCCCTCATTCATCACAAATGAGAGCGCATGAGCAATCAATCCACTACTATTCCATCTCTTCTTAACCTTGTCCTCCAATTTCCCAAGCCAAGGAAGATCCATTTTTCTCCTTCTTCTTCGTCCTTATATAGAATCCATAAGAACCAAATCCCTAAGATATATATTTTTTTATTTTTTTTCAGGGTTTCTCCATAAATTACCGTTAATTATTTTACCATTTTATTTTATTACCCAAATATTTATTTTTAAATACTTTATTATGATCCTTTTATGATAATTATTATACTTCTTTACTATTATTATTATTATTTATTTATTTAATAATAATATGGGGCATGACACTTTAAAATCAGTGCAACATTAGCATTAAGAACCAAGTTGCTCCACCATTTCTTGCATCATTTTACTTGTGGATATGTTTAATATGTTTAATATGTTGATTATGTAAAACAAATGTTGGAAAGGAGTGATGTATCAAAGTAAAAGTAAAAGTTTGACCATGATGCACAATAGCAAATCCTTATCACACGTGCCAAGGTTTCGAAGTGTTAAACATCTCATGCATTCATGTGGATATTAAGAGAGTTTAATATTCTCTTTGACATGTCAATCTCTTCATAAAAAAAATTCAAATATGAAAATGAATTTGTAACGAAAACATCAAGCTCTAAAAGTGAAGTTAAATGACCAAAAAAATGCAAGTTGTTCCAATTAAGGACTAGGTCGTTGCACTTGTTGTAGGATTGATTCACCTTATTCAAACATATAGATCATGAAATTAAATCAACATTGGTGTACAAACCCTTAAATCCTTCTTAATGGGGAAATATCATCATTAGACCATATATTTCCAAGATTCAATAATATAATTCAAAGAAAGGATAAAGTTTAAGCACCTCAAAGTTATTTTTTTATTGTGGGTTAGATACAAGAATAAGAAAGCCCAAAACAATATGCAAACCCAAAATTATGCCAACTTCAAAAGGTATGTCATGAAACAATTGGTTATCATGAGAAAGAACCAAGTTAAATAGAATTGAACAATTGGAATCAACTTAGATCTAGCAATCTTATTAGGGTCCTACCTAACCTCCCAACTTTGGGTGACATAAGATTAGTTAGTTATTGTATGCATCCATCCTATTTGAATAAGGCCAGTGGATATTAATACTCATTTTTCAATGTAAAGAGGGTCCACTTGATAAGGCCTATTGGGTATTTGGTACCCATTTATGACAGGACCACAAGTAGTTAGGGTTCTTTTTATGTAAAAGTTATCTAAAGAGACAGGAGACTATAGAATGTATTTCCTTGTATTGTCTATTTGGATATCATTGTTAGTCAGTTTAATGGGTTAAAATTTTCTATATTAAATTATCAATATGGAGTTTGCATACTTGTGAGATGCAAGCAATGTTGACAAAGTGTCCTCAGACACGTAATTTTATTGATAAGCAAAAAGTGATTACAATATGAAGTGAGAACTCATAATCTACTCCTTAACCTTACTTGAAGAAGGAGCTAGTTTATATAGCTCAACTCTAAAATAAAATCTAGGAGAACAACCAATCACATAATCACATGAGTATGATAGGTGTCCTTATCCTAACAAACTAGAATAAACTAATTTCTAAAAGCATTTTTACTAGAAAATACTTAGACTATAGAACTTTAGGATTGTTGACCCTTGACCAAGTTTTGGGAGTTTCTTGGTCATGTTGACCTATTTTGGGAATTCGACAGCCTGTCTAAGGAGGAGTGCAATACGAAGCAGACATCATGGGATCTCGACCCACTTTTGGATCATTTTTGAGTTTTTGGGAATATGTAACAAGAATGGGATGTTGACCCATGGGTTTACTGATGTTTAGGCCTATTTTGTATGTATAAATAGAAGCATAGGAAAGGTAAGAAAGAGAAGAATAGTGCATCTATGTGATGTGAATATATGCTAAGTGCTAGTGTGGATTGTAAGTGCTTTGTGCATTCTGGGTAAGACTTGCAGAGTTGAGTGCAAGTCCTTGTGCGAGACTATATACAACTTAGTGTTGTAATGCAAGGAAGAAGGATCTAGCGAGCTGCGCAGATATTTTGTCCTGTGCGGAGTAAGGGTTTTGAAGGATTTGTGCTTGTAACCGATTGACTGAAGGAAATAAAGAAGAAGAGTTGGTGGACATAGCCCCAGGATGGGGGTGAACCATGTAAACGTTGTGTTGTCTTGCTTTATGCTTGTCTTAATGTGTTTATGTCTTCTTTTGCTAAGTGCTTTGAGATGATTAGATAGATCTGCTTATGCTTAGTGCTAATGATATGTGAGAATATTAGATATGATCCATATGAATGTGTTTAGTGCTTGATCTGCTATATCTGACCTATCTATTGATGTTAAGTGCTTAAGTACGTTATAACCATGTGAATGTTGTGAAGCCCTGTTTTATCAGCGAAGTGATTAATGATTAGATATTGTAGAACTAACAGTGCTAAGTGATTTATTAAGTAGTACAATCATATATCTGTGTCTCATCTAAGGTTGCAGACAACTGAGTCTTGCAACCACCCCTACCTCTACCTCGGGTGAAACTTCATTTGCCTCGCAGGTGTTGCCAAAAGGGCCAATAGTTAGGGCTTTGTTGGTGTGTTGTTGTAGCATTGAACCTTGGGTCTGCCCCTGTGCCAAAAAAAGGTTTCGTTGCTGGGACCTGAAACTGTGATTGCTAGGAACTAAGAAAGAAGAAGCTATGTGCAAAGATTCATCCTCAATTTGTGGAAGCTTTGTGCATAGATCTGTGCCATGGTGTGCAGTGTTCTACTTGATCTATAAATCTCTGTGTTGAAGAAAAGAGGTTGGATCTAAAAGAAAGAAGCTCGATCTGAAGAAAAGAGGTCGGATCTGAAGGAAAGAAGCAAGATCTAAAATATTTGTGCTCTAAGAAAGGTAAAAGTGAGAATTTATGATTAAAAGAGTTAATATCTACAAGATCTGTGCTCTGATAAAGGTAAATATAGTAAAAAAATTTAGATCTGAACGCTTTGTGCTCTGTAGAAGTAAGATAAGTGGAATTTTTTGTTTCTAGAGTATGGATCTAGGTATGTTTAATAGAGTCTGTCCTAGTTTGAAAACTAGGGCATTAATAGATGAAAAAAGGTTTGATATGAGTAGATCTGGTAGGAATAGTGAAAGATATGTTATACCTATGCATAGAAAGAATGTTTGGACTAACTAATGGATGCAGGATCCCATACATAATTTATTGCAAGCTAGCTCCTATAATCCTAGTGCGCAGTATAGAAGAGATTGGGAATCATTTAAAAGAAAGAGAGGATTAACCCTTTGTTACAGTTGCAGAAAACTGGGACATCTTGCTAAAGAATGCCCTGGGAGAAGCCCTAGTTGCCTCTATTGTAAATCTCTAGACCATGAAGTGTTGGATTGCCCTAGAATGATTGTTAAGCTTGAAGGAATGAATCTGAATCAAGAAAACACTAAGGAAGCTCCAGAGGCTATAACAGAACCCCAGAAAGAATCAAAGAAGGTATTGCTACAAATGAAAGAAACCTTGAATGACCACTGACATGTCAGATTATTAGAGATCTTCAAAGGAAAATAATGCATCGAAGAAATAATAAGAGACTTACACATTGACTGTGTTCTAGATGAGGAAACACGGGTGAATGTCATGACTGAGAGAAATTGGGAAGCTATAGGGAGGCCTAATATGATTCCCTCATTAGGAGGAATAGGGTTATTCAGAGGAAAACTGGTAAACTTGTGTGGAAGGATCCCTCAGATACCTATGTCCGTCAATGGAACTTCGATAGAGGAAGATGTTGAGATTATTAAATTTGTTGAAGACCATGCCCTGTTTACCATGTTAATAGGAAAACCTTGGATTGACAGAGATCAAGCTAGATGAAAGAAAGAAGAAGAAGTTTTGGAACAGAAGAAGCAAGC
>JASDQU010219957.1:0-18038 GCA_032191745.1 Picea mariana
GCATCTTTGGGAGAGGAACTTCTGTTTTAGTTTGAGTTATCTCTTGGCATTGTATTGGCTATCTATAATAAGGAAGTTTTGCTGGTTTTTCTTCCCCTAGAGGGTTTCCCATGATAAATGTTGTGTCTCTTGTGATTGTGTATTTCTCAGTGATCTTGTATTATGCTATTGTTATCTATTGAAATGCAAAGAACTATAATAATGGCTTAAACATTAACAGTGCTAATGAAAATTTTTGTATCATCTCTGGAATCCAGTCAAAGGAAGTGGCTTGAACACTCGTGTGATCCGAAAAGTATCCGGTCTTCTACAAAGCTCATTGAAGAATTTCTCAGGCATTGTCGGCCAGCTACTCAAAATTTGCAATATACTTTCCAAGTGCTCAAAGATGCTCTTTACAGAGAAGGTTTTCCGGTGGATGACAAGACAATAAGTGAGGGATATATAATTGAAGAAGAGTATCATCTACCCATTGTAGAAGAGGTGCTAGAAGAATAGATCCATGAAGAAAGTTGCCAAGAAGAAGAAGACCCTAAGGAAGTACAACATCCGAACAAGCAGGATGAGACATTGGTATCCTTTTTCCCACTTGATGAAGCTAAAGTTGTCCTACCTTACCTTTTTCTTGCACATGAAGATGAAGAAACGATTAGCCTCAATGATGCAGATGATCTCGTGAAGAACCTCTGTGATGTGGTTGATCAACGTATTGATGATTTCATACATGTTGGGAGACATAGATGAGATGCGAGTTGTTTCAGTTTTTATAGAGATTCCATTTACGACATTGAAATCAGCTCTTGAGCAAAAGGGTTTCGGTTGTCATCTTCAGAGAACTCATTTTCATGTGTATATGATCTAGATGTTTGGCATCCTGATGATGATATGGTTACATATTTGTTCCGACCATTTGAAGATGACTTGTCGCAGCATACTCAAGGTGATCTTCAGTCGTCCTTTGGGAGTTGTGATGCATATCCTCTTGGGGATGGATATTTGTTCTATGAAAACTCTCAGTCACCTTTTCCCTCAGATTTAGATGGACAACAATAGGTGGCCATTCCAAAGGAGTTAAACATTCACACTGCAGAGTAGCAATATTTTAATCTTGGGGATTTTTCCATGGACTTGCAGGTGATGAAGCAACATATTTTGGGTACTCGGAAGGATTGTTTCTCTAGACCTGAGCTTGTCCCTTACCTCATCTCTCCCTCTCAAGGAAATCATGGGKTTTTTTTGAGATCTCTCATATTTTCTCARTCTTCAGGGAGTAGTGATTATGAGAATGAGGATGAAGATGAGTCATCACCTACATGCGATAGTCYCGTTCTAAGGTTGATTGATCAAGCTTGTGGACGTTCTTTCCAATAGGATTTCCTCCCTTCCACTCATCTCTATGAGTTGTTTCCTATGATTGCTTATATGCTTCTTCATATTCATGATTATTATGTGCTTAACTTGTCCTTGATATTTTTTATGATTAAGCACAGGGGAAGGTACCTTGATGAGATGCCCAATTGGTTGCATTGGTTGTACGCCTTCACTTTGTTGAGATTTGGGTACCTTGGAAAGTGGTCCCCTTGTGTTTGTGAGCTTCTAAACACGTGGGAAGTTCTTTGTACCATGTACCATGAACCTTATGTCTAATTTCACTTTGACTTAGGAGATTTAAGTCAAAAGTTAAATTTGGTCATTTTAGCCTAAAATGACAATTAATTCACTTTGTGGGTGAATTAAGGGACATAAAGTGAAACTATGGAAACTTAAGTAAAGTGGGTTTTGAGTTGAGATTCATTTGAGATGATCTCAACCATTGACTAGGGATGAGATGAGATGATTTCATCCACTCACTTTTTAGGTTTCCTTGTGCATCCTTAAGGAGGGCGCAAGGGCAAAGGAGAGATCATTCATTTACTCTTATGTTCACTTCAGAAGATTGAGGAGGAGCATGAGCTTAAGAATGGAGGCATTGGAAGAGGGCAGCTAGGGCGCTTCCTTGCATGGAAGAGCTTTGGGAGCTTGGGTCCCTATTATTTGATGGTGATAACACTTGCTTGGAGGAGGGTGCACCATAGGAGGAGGGCACAAACCTAGCAGGGAGGAGCTACAGTTTGAGGAAGTTAGATCTGAGTGTTTCAGTGGAGAGGTAGCATACCAGAGCAGATTGTGGTGCAAGGGTTTCTTCTTCAGAGCATCCAGGGTCAAGGGCACTTCACTTCAGTGGATTTGGCAACAAAAGGAGAGGGCGCACTAAGCTTGGGCGCATATCTCCTTGGATCCTTTGGCAAAGCTCGAGAGGAGCTTGCTTTGTATACAGGTTCCATCATATTGTATTTGTTGTTGTATCTCATGCTTTAGACACCACTTATATATACTTCCATTCCAAACTGGTTTTCCTCGGGGGGGGGGGGTTTATCTAGGGTCATGTTGACCAAAAATACTTGTGTTCATTTTCATGTATGCTAGTGTTTAGAACAACAGTATTTTCAACAATAAATATCTCTAGGTGTGTTACATATACTTTGGTATGCATGTGCTAACATCTTGGTGACTAAAACTACATGCTAGAGCACCTAAATGGCCTATGTAACCGTAACAAAACAGCCAAGAAGTTCCTGAACAGTTTGTTGTTATAAAATAGCAGCAAACCTTNTATCTAGGGTCATGTTGACCAAAAATACTTGTGTTCATTTTCATGTATGCTAGTGTTTAGAACAACAGTATTTTCAACAGTAAATATCTCTAGGTGTGTTACATATATTTTGGTATGCATGTGCTAACATCTTGGTGACTAAAACTACATGCTAGAGCACCTAAATGGCCTATGTAACCGTAACAAAACAGCCAAGAAGTTCCTGAACAGTTTGTTGTTATAAAATAGCAGCAAACCTTTGTTTGACAGTTGAAACTTAGAGCCAACTTGAGGTCAAAGACAGACCTAGTTGGCAACTTGTTAGGACCTGGAAAATCTTCACACTTGACATCTACAGGACTCGATTCTTCAGGGCCACGAGCCCAAGGTAAGTAGGTAGGTCATCTTGATTTCCCATGCATCTGCATCTTGCTTCCTCATGGTAGTTTAGTTGCATTTCATTTTCATTTCTCTATTTGCATATTACTTTCATCATATTACATATTTAGTTTAGAAATTTTTAAAAAAATGTTTAAAATTTTTTTTTCTAGATTAGTTTTCAATTTTGAAGTTTTGGATTTTGTTATATGGACGAAGCATGACTGAGCCATCCTACACTTAACAGTTTGTTGTCTCGGTATGTGTAGGCACAGATCCAACCAGGAGATGTTGAGGTTCTCATGCACTCTACAGCAAGTACATGTCCCCAAGTAGGAGCCAGATGTTATCCCCAATTCCTAGGGATAACTAAGGAGATGATGTCTCGAGGCCCTCAAGTTGCAGACATGGAGTACCGAGAGACGTATAGTCGACGACGTCCACATGCACAGGCAAAGACCCGCATCACCATCACACCACCTCAGTTGGCGTTCACCACATAAACTTGCTTTCGAAAGACAATGGGTCTCGCTCCATGAGGTACAAGTCAGGTATTGTGGTAAGTGTCACTTTAATATCTGAGGAATTTTGAGTATGTTGCATTTTGAACTACTTTTGATTATGTAACACCTTCTTGGAAATTATGCTTTTTGCCTTGTTTCACCTTGGTTGTTGACATTGTGCGCTAGTAAGTGGTCACCCTTAGGGATGGGTTTGCTATTGGGAGGTCCCCTTGACAAGTCATTGTGCCATTCCCGATCAAACTTATCATTTTCCACACTTCATCCTCTCATCTCCCTATCTTTTGGGATTTTCGGGTGTACTGACCCAAGAAGAGATTGACCCTCATTTCATGGGAAGAAGGGGTTGAAGATCCAGAGGAAATGTAGCTGGCAAAAGATAAAATCCAAATCATAACCTTCCAGATGCTCGCCCAAAGAAGTCTTGAGAACAATGAAATGTTTCTCCAAAAAAATCAAAGACCTGTAAAAGTAAATACACACACATATATAATGTCCCACTTGTTGAGGGATCTACACAAGTGCGTTACAAGCTTGATTTTACCCCTATGGCACTCTATGTACCTCTCCCTTCAAGTGACATTGTGGTGCTGCACCCCAAGCTTTATTTTACCCATAGGGAGTACCCAATCGTTCTGGACCTTAATTAATTAATGGCAATAATTGGGCTTGGAAAAAGGATGCATTGAAAACGAAGGTGCAGCACACCCTCTACAAAGGCACCCATAAATGAGACACTACGAACCCTCGTAGTCATGAACCCTATGCCCAAAAGTCTTTCCCCCATCCACTTCATCTTCTCCACATGGCTTAGAGGGGGTCCACCTGGGAAACACGCTGTGTACATCTCCCTTCAAGTGACACTGTGGTACTTCCCCCCAAGCTTTATTTTACCCATAGGGAGTACCCAGTCGTTCTGGACCTTAATTAATTAATCGCAATAAATGGGCATAGAAAAAGGATGCATTGAAAACGAAGGTGCAACACACCCTCTACAAAGGCACCCATAAATGAGACACTATGAACCCTTGTATGTCATGAACCCTATGCCCAAAAGTCTTACCCCCATCCACTTCATCTTCTCCACATGGCTTAGAGGGGGGTCCACCTGGGAAACACTCCTTGACTTGAGGAATGAATCACCCAATAGGTCACCTTGTCAACCCTCCCATACCTAAACTTGGCAAATTGCATAGGATCTTTGAGCACCTGTTTAATTTGATTAGGTAGTTTTTGATGTACGTGCTTGGATGGCTCTTATATTAAATGTGATTACACTTGCCATGATACTTTAACTTGAGATCCTTGGAGGGTGCATTTGTTTGTCTTTGCAGGAACTTGATTGGTGGACGATTTGGAGGAACAAGCCCAGCGTGGGCCTTCATTGGGGCAAGAAGCCCACAATTTGGATGCCATGGCCCGCACACTGGGTGATGATTGTAGCCTTTGGAGGCTTGAGAGACACCTCATAGGACCTCTCCTAGCCTTTCAACACCCGAACGATTTGCCTTTGGAGGCTTGAGAGACACCTCATAGGACCTCTCCTAGCCCTTCAACACCCCAACGATTTGCCTTTGGAGGCTAGAGCGCTACATCTTGGGGCTTAACGTCTTGTTGGGGGCTAGGGTTTGGAGTGGTGGTGTTGTTGACTTGACACTTGGCACCTTTTTGATGGAGAGAAGCCTTGGCTTGATGGAGGAGACCCTAGCGCACAAGGAGGAGGCCTTTGGAAGCCCAATATTTCATCTCCAAGATCAAATGACTTGCTCAAAGTGCCAAACGTTGCCCTAAAAGGGTGACATTGTGTCTTTTAAGGTTTTCTTATGTGCAAAAATAAGATTACTTTGTAAAGGGGGAAAATAAAGGGAAATGTCGTCCTTATTTTGTGGTTTACCCTAAGTTAAGTGGAAAAACACTTTTTAGGAGATTTGTATAAATAAGAATCATTTCATTTCATTTTAGGACATAACTCTCTCATCTTGGAGAGGATTCTTGGCTGAAATTTGCACCCCTCTTGGGAAAATTCATCTTCTCTCTCTATTGTGTTATGGTTTATCTCTTGTCTTGTGGAGTGAAGTGGTGTGCTATCTTTTGGAGGTTCTTTCTCTTGCTTTGGTGATGAAAAATACTTTGTAACTAGGGTTTGTCTTGGCATTTTTTGGAATTGGTAAGAAAAATCTGCATATTGTTAGTTTTCTTTCCTATTCCATGGTTGTTATTGGCTAGATCCTTGGAGGAGTATAAGGGCATACACCCTCCACCAAGTTTTACCATTGTCGTTTGTGAAAGAACCTATTGCAAAGGTTGCTAGGGGGAGTAAAAAGACTTACACCCTCCTAGATTTACCTTCTTAGATTCTACTTGCCAAAAGGGTTTACACCCCTAGGGAGATAGTAAATCTAACCTATTACAAAAGGACTCCATAACACATTTGGCAAGGCACTAATCATTTATTGCATTGGAGAAATAAAATACTTGCATTGGAACACGTGATTTTTCGAGATATTGAATTTGTTCAAGTTGAAATCTTTTCTTAGTGTAATAAGCTTGCTTATGCCCTAAGGGCGTCCTCTTTAAGCCAAGAACTTTGTTGCTGCTATAAACTTAAATCTACAGCCATTAGGGCTGCAAAAAACTCTCTTTTACTTGTTGCACACTTACCAACCGCTGAAATTTACTTATAAACGTCTATTATTGTTCTACTGCTCATTGTCTATCGTTTTGATGGATTACTTGTTGATTTTTGTGGTTGGATTTTGCTGCTGTAGCAATTGGTTGCTACAGCCACTTGGCTGTTATAATAACTTACTGATAACATCTAATAAACAGCCATAGTCACCGTCAAAATCTCACTTTAATCATTGGAAGTTAAACTAGTCTTTGCTAGATTTATTTCTGATATCTTAAACTAGATTTTGGATGGTTAAATTTGCAGCCATTGTCATTTTATGTTGCTGATATATATTTCTATAACTGCTGCAAATTTGGGACAGAAAGGTTTCTTGCTTGTTCCCCTTGGTTTAAAGGCTTATATATCATTATTTGTCTTGTTCCAGGCAGGGCTAACATTGTTTTGCAGGTATCTATCACTTGGCAACCTTGTCCTTCTACAAGACTCATTTTCAAGTCTTTCATCATCTCTATCATTGACCTATCGGGGTTTCACTTATCATCTCTCCATCCTCCATCTCAATCCCCCTAGGGTCACCCGGGATTCCCCCTTGTGTAGGATTTTTCCTTCACTAAAGCGAGAGGAGGGTTTATCTAAGGTGACAGTTGATAGATTCTCCCACAATTATCACCATCTCGTGGATTGGGTCGGGCTTTGCCCAACCAACAATTTGCGCGAWAACAATACATATATAAAAAATAAAAAACATAAATGAAATTTATGTAATCAGCAACTATGCATATTCATTTTCAGAAGTCTGATTTTAAAKTTATGTAAATGTAACTACTCATTCCTAAAGGATTTTCTATTCCTAGGTAAACGAGCAATCAAACCCAATGTWGTGGGCAAACAGAGACATAAGACCACAATATAAAGTTCTATCTTTTTGTGAATGCTTATGTTTTAGTAGTGTTTCTGATCAAGATGATGTGTTATTACATTTGATTGAATAAGTAGAAAGGTCACTACTTCCAATTTGTACCCGTCAGTAACACTTTGAGTGTACCAAGRACCTAAAAATTATTATTTAAAAAATCCACAATGCCAATTCCGTACAGTTTCCTATTGCCTGGGTTGTTATCCATCTCACATAATAGCATAGTCAAACACAGAAAGTGATTGGTAAACCTCATATACAAACTCAAAGGATGTTTACCTTTGATTATTATTTGTTGAAAGGAAGCTTTTGAATTTCGTGATTGAAGAAAATAAAATGATTTTATTTGTTTGCCTCACATATACACATATCTTAAGACTGTCAATCTGATTGCTGCACTCTAAAAAAAGATAATAGTAGATCTTTGAGTTGTGTAAATAGTTGAACACGAGTAACTCACATACACTAGAAAAGTTGGCTCCTAAGTAGTTTCCGCCTTTTATAAATGTCAGTTAACTATGTAAAACTAGATGCCGACCAGTAAAAATCAATGTTGTCAGACTCAGACTCTTTTCGTTGGTGACTCTTGAAGACTTTCCGACTCTTTTCAGACTCGGCAAAGAAAAAGTACTCAAATTAAAATTTAAAATATAAATTTCAGAGGGGTCTTGGGGAGTCTTGAGGAGTTTCAGAAGAGTCTGGCAAGTATTGAAGAGTTTTGAGGAGTCTTGGGGAGTCAGGAGTATTACAGAGGGGTCTTTGGAGAGTGACTCTTTTTCGATGGTGACTCTTCAAGACTCTTCAAGGCTCGGGAGTCGGAAAAGAGTCTGACAACACTGGTAAAAATAAGGATGAGAAGAGCCTTGTCTTTGTTGCTGATTATGCATTGGAAAAAACTTAAAAGAACTGACTTTTCTGCAAGAAAACAGCACCGAAAGCCCTAACCCTCTTCTTCTTCACTGCTGGACGGTCTCTTCATGCTGAAAATGAAAATGTGAAAAAGAGGATTGTTGGATTTTGGTCTGTTTGTCGTTGTTAACCATCTGCAGGGCTTCCAATTGGTTGGAATTTGGATTCCTTTAGTTGTTCCTGGGCTCCTGGTTTTACAGTTTTCTTGACGATTTTTCCTTTCCCTTGGACTTGGGTAAAACCATCTTTGTCCTTCCTTGCCTCTTATGAACTCTTAGTCAGTTCTTTATTCAGGGGGCAGTCTCTATAAATGGCCATGCTGATGACACTTCCTACACTGAAAGGGAACATGTTCCTAATCTGGGGTTTGTTCCCAGATTTCATCCCTATGAGCTATCTTAATGGATTTCGGAAGGGATTTAGATACATTCATGTAGACACAGTGACACACACAAAGAATAAGCAGTATATTTACCTTTCCTTGTAACTTCTGAGATTTTGACATAGTTCCTGAGGGCATTACCAACTTCAGACACAGTTCCCTCTTCCCAAAATTCCTGCGGTAGAGAACACATTTGAATCCAGACTAGGGCGTGGGAGAAGTCTTCTTGTTCTCGTGAAAATCACTCCATCCAATATCACAAATGAAGGCCTGCTGAGTTGAAGTATGGCCCATTTTCAAAAATTGTCTCTGTCCTCTGTGTTTGTAAAGATCGTCATGAAGAAGCCCTTCACTCCCAGCTTCAGGTCAATGGCCCCCTTAACCTTCCAGCATTTGAGTGCTGCCTTGGATGGTCAAAGTCCAACACAGTTGTAGATGATGGCATTGTCTTGCATACACAGGATATAGGTCCCTATTTTTGAGAGGTTACCTCATAAATGGAATTCTCTGCAGATTTCATTATAGACTAGACGACTCTTGGTTATTGGTGTTTCCAGAGATCTCTCCTGCTGCCTGCAAACACCGCTTTTAGGTTGGGTGACTGTTGGAAGGTTGAGAATCCATCTGTTCTGGGGCAACCATGGCTGCCAAAGCCGCCCATGTGGGAGGCCCAAAATTCTGAAACTTAAGACAGAGCACTAAAACCTCAACGAAACTTCCGTGATTGCTGGAGAAAGCATTTGTTGATATGGATGGGGATAATAATTCAACCATATCAAGTTGATAGATGGACATACAAGAATATCTCGAAAGGGTAAAAGATATAATTTGATAAACCAAATCCAAAAGCAATATAAAACATGGAAAGCATCAACTTTGTAATTGACCAAACTGCAAGAAACTATAAGAATTTCTTAGTTATTCATAATACATATTATGGATGCTGAGTCTTCATGAGCACCCATACCTCTATAGTTACTGTTTCGAGTTTCGCATTGCCCCACATGAGCAGCAAAATGGCAGTTCACAAAGCACAGCCCTGTGTCCCAGAACTGTCAATTTTGAAAACAACTTGCATTTACTATTTATCCACATATATTTCATTCTTCCAGATATGCTGAACTATTTCAACTTTCAATAAAGAAAATGGCATGTTGATTTGTGCATACCTTGAAAGCAATGCAAACACCTCCCTTATTAGCCATCACATGCCCAACACCAGTGGCTTGACTTCCACTATCTACGTCGGATATTGCTTTCTGTCAATGACTAAATTAATTAGATATTTCAGTCATGCAATGTATATGATATAACGGGAAGCATGTTAGTTTCATAATGATCCAATTGTACCTCTGCATCATCTCGCACAAAAATAACCAACCGCATCTGACCCCTTGAAGTGTAATGAAGTAGCCTATAGCGTCTGCCGACATGTTGTCTGTAGGGAATGCAACTTTAGTTTTGAACACAGTTTACAACATTCATATTTCCATCTGAAACAAGCCTACATTCATATAGTACTATGTCAGAGCTGCTTAAACCACAAAGAAACTGTCTTTCCTGTGGCTACATACCTAAGAGTCTCCAGCCAGTCCTTTCCGCATTCTGTAAATGGTAACCTTGGTGGATAATCACACTCCTATTGTTGCCAGCAACACAGATAACATTACAAAGCTGCCCCCACTAAGAATTAGAAGAATTGTCAAAGGTCTATGTTAATTCACAAATAGTTATTACAAATATTTATCTTTGACCTGCATAGCATAACTCAGAATAAAGTATTTTTTATAACAGATTTGTCATTGTAGACAAATGTGAAAGAAACACCCATTCAGAATATTGACAGTAGGAGATTCTCATTACCCATTAGTTGCACAATCAACTAGACCATTGTTAACCCCTAGATTTTCACGCTTGAAAATCTTGAGGGCTAAGAGCCAGCATGCACTATTTTGGCTGGCATTCTGAGATTCTCTCAGATTTTAGCACTTGTGGTTAGCAGAGGTTGGTTCCCATCAGAAGCAGGTATATGATCGGTACATGGTCATTTGGCTTAGAGTTAGAGTTGGCTTGGTTTCCCATGCATTTTGAGAGAGATGTCTACATACAACAGGCGTTGCTACTTTTTAGGAGACACAGTTTGAGTGGGTCTCTTGACAGTTTGGAGCAGTTCTAAGCATACAGGGATAGTCCTTGCATGATTCTAGGCCCGATAGCACTTTTCCAAGCGACATGCAGGAACTTTCTATTTTTAGCAGTTTGGGCTCCAGGCCCCAGATTTAGATTTCGAGCACGTATTGTGGATCCTTGCGACACTCTAAGCCTTTTGGATCTTTTCCGGAATGATTTGGCACATTTTACTATTTTTAGTAGGTTGAGCACCAGGGTCTGCATGTCAATTCTGATCGCATATTCGGATCCCTTGCGGAAAAACAAGTTCAATGAGTATAAATTCAAGGGCATTCAAACAACTTTCTATTTTTAGCAGTATCTATTTTTAAACAGTGACATGTGACATGTGGCGTGTTCTCCCAATCTTTCTGGATGATGTGGACAATTCCCTAAAATTTAGGAGCTAGATTCTATTTTTAAAATTTTTTGTATTTAGCAGGTACAGTCATCATCCATGCAGTGCCAAGTGGCACCCTCACAAGTTAACATGTGGCAAATCTACAGAGTAATGTGGCATCTACCTAACATAGGGTGCATTTTGCCGAGACTTGAGCATATAATAAATTAATTAATTGAGGTAAGGGAGTCGCATAACCATGCCTAAATTTAGCCATATATTCCTATGTATAATCACCTCTCCACTTGTCATGCATCAACTCCATAAAATTCACCTTTAGTTGAGTTTAAACCGCAATTTCCTAAAAAATAGGGAATCCCTAAAAATAGGACGAAATTCCCCAATCAAGGATTAATTTTCACTAAATTTTCCTCACTCGACATATCTTCACTTTCCATGCATTAATTTCCTCAAATTCCTCTTAATTTGCTTTTAAATGCAAATTTCCTAAAATTTAGAAAAATCCCTAAAAAATAGGACGAATTTCCCCTTGGCTAAAACTCACTCTTTACTTGGCCAAATTTAGCATTTAAACATGCATTTAATTCCTAATTTATTCCCCCATGCATTAACTCTCCTATTTTTCACATGAGTTAACTCTCTTTCCATTCCCTCATGCACAGTAATTCCTAAATTTCTCACTCACACTTATTCCCTCATAAGCATTAACTCCTATTTTATTGACACTACTCTCCTATATATTGGATGGTTTTCATTGGCTATTGGCGGATTCATTGCAGCGACAGCATAGTGTCTCTCTCATTCTCCTCTCTTCTTCTCTAGTCTAGTGGCTCTTCTCTGAGAAAAGTAGTCATTGTACCGGTTGTAGGCTTTCCGAGTGTGGCGCAATCAACTCTCTTGTAAGCTTGATCAATAAAGAAGTGTGTGTTCCAACTTATATCAGCATGTGGTCGTGTCTTGTGTGTTTTTTCTTTCATGAATAAATGGCTATCCCCTAGTTCTTTTCCTAGGTCAAAATTTGAATGTCTATCTTATGCATGACAAGCCTTTGTGTCTATCATTAGAGTGAGCCTGGATGGGGTTTCCATTTGTCATCATTCCCAAAGCATTGACGCTTTATGATGGGTAGTTTGAAGAGACATATGAGTGTCTTGAGTCATCTTATGTTTTGTCTCCTCATCTCTTATCATTGAGCCTTCTGCTTTGAGTCAGTCACCCCCCCATCCAGCATAGGGATATGTTACATGGTTCCTTCATCTTGATCTTCTTGAGTTATCAATTCATGCTAAGGGAAGAGAGACATCATTGCTCTTCTTTTCAACAGGCTATCTTGTATTGACTTCGACACATTATCTACAGATGACCTAGAAGTAAGCACCTTGGTAACTGTTAGCCTCATTGGCGGTTATTTCACATCCGACAAGGTTGAGTATCATTGGGCCTTGATTGGATGATCCTTGTCACTGTTCAACTTCAGAACATCTTTCACAGTGTCAAGTTGTGCTCGTACCTTAGGACCCTGTTGACCACCTATTTCGACTAGGGGTCAACTCCATGTCCATGAAGATATGTACCTAGTGGTACAACCATTTTGAAGACTTTTTGCTCAACAGGGCAAATTTTKCCCTCGACATGCTTTTCTATGTAATCGAAATTTCTGCTCCCCTGCATGGGATAATATTGTAATATGCTAGCATGAGTMAATTTTTGTCTAGTTACCTAGGAATTTATCATTAGGGAAGTCCTTTCATCAAGTGTTTTTTTCCTCAGGTAATTAACCTTTCTTAACTGCAATTTTAATTATCCTTGAGTTTTTCACTCACAATAATTCTCCAAAGTGGTGTAAGGCGTTCTAATGATCGAGCCCAAGGGGGGACTAAGGTCTAGAAGTGTTGTAAATGACCATGCTAGACATCTCCTAGAGTCTTGCGGAATTCCGTTAAGCTTTGATAGGATTTTTTAAATAATTAAAATTCCCGCAAACTAAGGATTTTTAATTATTTTTTATTTAAATGTAAAAAAGTGGTCCTTGGGGATTTTGTATAGGGGTATGAGTACTCAAATCAAATGGTTTATGAAACCCCTACACCCTTGGACCAAATCTCAACTCATTTGGACAAGTTTTGCTAGGCCTWTGTCCATGAGGAGTCCAATTCAGTGAAAAAATCAGCATGTAAATGGCTAAATTAAAATAGCCAAATTTTGTAAAAGTCACTAAAATCATGAGAGAGAGTGGGAAAAGGATTCCTAATGTTTTTCCTAAGTTGGKAAAGTGATTTTCCGCTTAGAAAACACCCAATGCTAAGCCAACAACTCAAGATAATCATTTCCTAAGAAGAGGGGCGCCCCCCTTGCTTATGAACTCATGAAAAATTAAAAATAATGCAAGAGGGCCCCCAAAACTTTGGTGGTTACCCCCTTTGACCCTAACTTCACTTTTGATGAGTGGGAAAGGTGTTTTCCCCCTTCCCCACTCACCCCTCATACCCTCACCCACTCACTAACCCTAAAAGTGCGCCCCCTTGAAGAGACCTCCCTCCCTTGGATGGATGACACTTGGAGCTCATCCAAGTGGGGTCTCTCCTCTTCCTCATCTATAAAAAAGAGTTTCTCCTCCTCATTTCTTCATCAATTCTTAGAGCAAGTCTATTATGCCAAAATTTCTCCCATTCTTTCCCCTCCCTCTCTCATGTTCTCATTGTAAATCTTGCTACAAGTATTTGTAACAACATTTTGTGGATAATAAAGCAAGCTTTAGAAGATCTATTGTGTGCATTGGGAGTCTTCTTTCAAGACAAGCAAAGTATTTTGCATGCTTTTTAGATGCTCTCACCTCCTTGTGTCTTGTGTAGCAAGAGATATACATGTTTGCAGGTCACTAGAGGATTGGAGGAGTGATTTTCAGAGTGGGAAACTCACTCATTCAATCAACCAAAGTTTCCATTGTTTTCCTCCTCTTGTATCCACCATTTTCCTTTCTTTCATAAGCACTTATTTGCTCTAGAATGGTCATTGAAACCTCACTTTTATATTCAGATTTCCCTATTTAAATTTATGCTTCATTGACCTAAATCAAGTTAACAAGATTCTTGATTTTGTAGTATTTTTTAGCAAATACACCTTGCTGATTTTTATGCAAATTTTCAACAACAAGAAGGAAGTGTTACTTGTTTTGAGCCCCCAAGGCACTCCAAACGCATTCTAAAGTTGGGATATCAAATCCCTCTTCATCTTCCTCTGCTAAAGTGTTGTAAGCAACCCAAAGAGAGTCTCTTGGGTTTGCCTTCTCTCAAGAAAGATAAAAATCTGATATTGTAATAATTTAGGAAATTTTTCCCACACCTTGCAAAGAGATTGGCCTAAGCCATCCTTGCAAAATCGTGAGGGCTAGAGTTAGATTTATTTTTCTTACATTTCTTTTATTACACCCAGCTTGGCCAAAATGGTAGGCTAGTCCTCCACTTGTGCCATTGTTGTGGAGTTGCTCATTTTTTCTAAGTCTTTTTAATTTTCTTTCATTATACCCACCTTGGCCAAAACGGTAGGCTAGTCCTCCACTTGTGCCATTGTTGAGGTTTCTTTTTCTTTCTTGTCATTCAAATTCTTCTATTACACCCACCTTGGCCAAAACAATAGGCTAGTCCTCCACTTGTGCCATCATTTTTCTAAGTCTTTTAAATTATTGCAAAAGTAATCATATTTGTACTCCATCTCTGCCCCGTATTCTCTCCCCTTGCCACTTTGTGGATCCTGGGTGACAAGAAAGGGCAAGGATTGGAAGGTTATTTTAATTAGGCACCCAAACTTTTATTACTTCTACCACCAAAAAGGGTGACTTGGGAGGCTACAAGGGATGTAAGTCGGGGACGGCTTCATGGCACTATGTGTCCTCCTTGCTTGAGTGCCCAAGCATTTCGGATTTGACCTATGGAGCTAGGGAAGGGCCTTGTTTTCCCTTCTTCTTGAGCACCCAGCAATTCCTTTTGGTTGAGGGGATAACAATTTGGGGTAGTCACATAGTCTAGGCTTGTATCTATCACACTTTAATCCCCCCTAATTCAAGAGAAACTTAAAACTTATTAAAATCAACCAACTACATTCACAACATTGCACTTTAGTTTAGCTATTTATTTTCAAAACAATCTCACTCTTTCAAGTCGTGCAATATTATATTTCAAGTAATTTATTTTTCATGTGAATCTAACTCCCGAGCAATTTCATGTTTTAAGTCACTTTCTCTCATTGTGGGTATGTACATGTATTAAAGAACCTTTATTTTGTTATAAGTATTATTTATTCATTTGGAAGTAATTGTCTATAATTAATAGTCATTTATTCATCTAATCCATTGTGTAGATATTTCACTTAGATATTTCGCTATCTAATTTATTTTGTAGATATCTTATGTCTCATTTCATGTTGTAGATATATATTCAATTGTTCATCTCTACAAGCAAGCTTTGGGTATATTTTAGGCACTGGTCTATTTTATTGGATTGTTAAAGAAAAGGTTTGTTTGTCATCCAAAAAATTACATTTGCATTGTTTGTTTGTCCTTGGGTTGGGTATCCCTAATAAGAAACCAATTTAGCTCCTAGATCATTTATTAAAACCAAACATAGTAAGTAGGGTCTACCCCCCTTGGCTTCCCTAGGAGTGAGCCCTTGGCTTCCCTAGGAGTGAGCCTAGACGGAAGAGGTCTAGATCAAGGTGACAGTGGGTCTAGACTTAGGCTTGTGCCTCTAAGGACACACCAAGTGGGTTGGAGACTTCTCCACGTTAGTAAGTGTGTATAAGGACAACAGCAAACCCATTAACATTATTGACATCTAATTGACTCTCTCCCATGTGTCGACATCAACACATTTACCACAGGGAGGAGTGTACATGTTGGGTGGTAGCAGGTTGCGGATTTGGATGAGACCCCTTGTGTTTCAGTGATTCAGTGGGAGGTTTTATATTGATTGACTCCATGGCCCATTGGATAGGCTTTGGTATTACAGGTAGTCTTACAGGTTTTTCTTGATCAGCTTACAGGGCCTTCCTTCCTTCCACACAGTTACAGGGGTATTCTTGGTACATATTTCTTCAGTTTTCACAAAGCATCATTGGTACATTTTACAGAGTTCTCACAGAGCATCATTTTAGTTTTATGGACACAGGGATTCTTATGGTTCTCGACATCCCATAGGGGAATCCCGTCCCCTTGAGTCGCCATTGTTAACCCCTAGATTTTCACCCTTAAAAATCTTGAGGGTTAAGAGCCAACATGCACTATTTTGGGTGGCATTCTAAGATTCTCCCAGAGTTTAGCACTTGTGGTTAGCAAAGGTTGGTTCCCATCAAAGGCAAGTATATGATCGGTACATGGTCGTTTGGTTCAGAGTTCGAGTTGGATTAGTTTCCTATGCATTTTGAGAGAGATGTCTAGACTCTACATACAACAGGCGTTGCTACATTTTAGGAGACACGGTTTGAGTGGATCTCTTGACAATTTGGAGCAGTTTTGGGCATACAGGGATAGTCCTTGCATGATTCTAGGCCCGATAGCACTTTTCCGAGAGACATGCAAGAACTTTCTATTTTTAGCAATTTGGGCTATAGGCCCCAGATTCAGATTCTGAGGACATATTGTGGATCCTTGCGACATTCCGAGTCTTTTGGATCTTTTTCGGGATGATTTGGCACATTTTACTATTTTTAGCAGGTTGAGCACCAGGGTTCACATGTCAATTTTGATCGCATATTCGGATCCCTTGCACAAAAACGAGTTCAATGAGTATAAATTCAAGAGCATTCAGACAACTTTCTATTTTTAGCAGTATCTATTTTTAGACAATGACATGTGGCAGTGTGCTCCCAGTCTTCCTAGATGTGGTGAACAGTTCCCTAAAATTTAGGAGTTGGATTCTATTTTTAGAAAGTTCTATATTTAGCAAGTATGGTCATCATCCATGCAGTGCCAAGTGGCACCCTCACAAGTCAACATGTGGCAGATCTACAGAGTGATGTGGCATCCACTTAGCATAGGGTGCAATTTCCCAAGACTTGAGCATATAATAAATTAATTAATTGAGATAAGGGAGTCGCATAACTGGGCCTAAATTTAGCCATATATTCCTCCGTATAATCACCTCTCCACTTTCCATGCATCAACTCCATAAAATTTGCCTTCAGTTGAGTTTAAACCGCAATTTCCTAAAAAATCGGGAAACCCTAAAAAATAGGACGAAATTCCCCAATCAAGGCTTAATTTTCTCACTAACTTTTGCTCACTCAACATATCTTCACTTTCCATGCATTAATTTCCTCCAATTCCTCTTAATTTGCTTTTAAACACAAATTTCCTAAAATTTAAGAAAATCCCTAAAAAATAGGACAAATTTCCCATCGGATAAAACTCACTCATTACTTGGCCAAATTTAGCATTTAAACATGCATTTAATTCCTAATTTATTCCCCCATGCATCAACTCTCCTATTCTTCACATGAGTTAACTCCCTTTCCATTCCCTCATGCGCATTAATTCTTAAATTTCTCACTCACACTTATTCCCTCATGCGCATTAACTCCTATTGTATTCAGACGACTCCTATATATTGGATGGTTTTCATTGGTTATTGGCGGGTTCATTGTGTTGATATTATGGTAGTTGCGGGAGGTATTTACCTCCACGGGTAAACCTGACAAGGATAGAATACTCCGGGAAGCAAGAAGAAACCCTAATGAGTTGGCTAATAACCCTAGAAGACTTGTCGGCTCAAGAAGATAATTTATATTAGGTTATTAGCCTCCAAGAGAAGAAGTCGGCCATAAATAATAATATATACTGAACAGACAGATACCCAGAATGAGAAGTCGGCCCAAGCAGTTAGCCAGAATTAGAATAAATACAGGAGGCCAGTTCTCATTTTGGCAGGTAGTCTCAGAATTGCAGTGCCCAGTCTTGTGTGCAGGTTTGAGAAGAGTTACCATTGCAGCTGCTGCAACTAGCAGATCATGTTTGACTTGGACTATCTCTTGGCTAGGGTTTGGACTATCTGATCAACTCTTGTTGGTGTGCTATCCTTGGGGAAAGGTGCGCTACCCTTTGTTTGGCTATCTAGCCTAGGGTTTGCTTCCGGAATGATTCTCTGTC
>JASDQU010219957.1:18138-31364 GCA_032191745.1 Picea mariana
GTGGTTTTCCGGAGTCTTTCAGTGGAGGATCGATTTGTATTGAGAGTGGGACGTTTTCCACAAGAGGAGGGCGCACCATTATTTGGAGGGTAGCTAGATCTAAGGATCTAGCATGTATTTGAGGATTTGAGCACTTGGGTTCTCATTGCAGCGTCCTAATCTATCATTGTGGAGAGTTTCAGAGCATTTGGAGACCTCCTTCATCAGGGCCGAATTATCTACGACTTCAGTCATCCAGTGGGGTGCACCATTCAATGGAGGAGTCAGATCTACAAAGGTTGAGAGGGATCTTGGAGATTCGAGCACCTGGGTTGTTCTTACCATCACCCGATCTACTGTTTGGCATCTTTCTGGAGGTGATTGGACATCTTTGGCACCAGGGCCGAATTGTTGAGGAGCTTCAGTTATCCAGCAGAGCGTGGCATCTTCCAGCAGTGAGGGGTTTGGCACTTGGCATTGGTCTTCACCTCTTATCCAGCTTTTGGAGGCTTATTTTGTATTGTCGAGAGCATTTTGTAGCAACTCATACTTGTTATCCATTGTCTATCATCTTGGCCATCTGTTGAGCATTCCAAATCGACATCTCTATTGTAGCAGGTTCTTCTATTTTATGAATAAAGAAGATTTGTGATGTTTTGGCTTGTCTATCATATTGCATATGGTTGAGGTATGTTTCATGGTTGTCTATTCTTGTTATTGCTGCATACACACATATAAACACAAGTAAACAAATAGATCAGCAAACTGTTTGACGAAATACCACAACCAAGAAAAAGTTTTAAAAAGACACCAAAACCGTGATGATCCTTGCATAATATTTGGCTTGGGATCATTACACTATTTCCAATAATCTTTCCCTAAACCTCTCAACTGATTCTATGATATCCCCGTTCCTAACTTCTCTCTTTTGTACTCATCATTGCTCCATATGTAGACTTTTATGCATAGTCTACCTCATTAACATATTACAATGCATTCATTAAATATCACAAGTAGGAGTTTATCCTTCATACTCCACCAAGAACAAGTTGTGTGGAAATGTTCATGATGATGAATAATGGTAAATAAACTAAGTTAGGCCCCATAAAACTCCTCCAAACCTTTTGGGCTCACTGATGACCTAGTCTCACCCCTCTGACCTGGCTGACTCAAGCTTCCTAAAGTAACTCTAGCTGCATAATAAGGGAATCCAAAAATGGGGATATTACACCATGTTGGCATTTGATTATTCACCTTGGTGACTCCACTTTGGGTTTAAGTTGGTTGAAAATGGCACCTTGGGAGTTCCATGAAAATTTTCCTTTCTTTAACATTAGAAAAATGGAGAGATATCCTAATCCTATACCTTTAGCATGAATAATAAATGTTCATGTTATCCACCGAGTTGCACTAGCTGGATTTGAAGATGAGCCACCAGAGGTTGAGAAGACAGATGCTCAGAAGTCAGAGTTCACAGATTCAGTAGGTCTTTTTAAGACCACCTTTTTCCTCATTTTCATCCCTCTGAGGCGTTGTAATAAATGACTTGAGCATGAAAGTTGTAAAAGACTATTGGCCACCTAAGACCTGGGTACGAGCATGTACTCTAGAGTGTTTTTTTTCACTTGTTAATTATTTTTTGCCTACCTTAGTGGGCGATTAATAATTTCTAAGTTTTTTCACTCAAGACTAACTCCAAAGTTGGAATATGTGCTGGTGGTTAGGACTTGGCATGGTATAACCAATGTCTAGTGTCTAAATGTATATGAGTTCATGTTAGGTCATGTCTATTGAGTCATATGGAAATTGCACTAGGTCTCGATAGGTTTTTTTTAATGTTTTAGTCAAATAATAATTTTCCCGCAAAACGAGATTTTTTGAATGTAAAGTCAATAAATTGTAAAAATATGGCATCAATCATTGTCAGATGCCATGTTTGTGCTCGTTTTCTAAGCCAGAGCACCCTTTAGACCCTTGTTCCCCTTCTGTCTAGGCAAAAAAAGTGATTTTAATCACTCAAATGTATTTATCTCGAAAAAAGACAGAAAAGCGTCATTTAATTAAATTCCCTAAATTTTAGGAGAAATACTAAAAGTTAGGAAACATGTGGGGGACACATTTTTCCTCAATTTTCAGTTAACTCAGAGCTTGGGCGAGTTCACTAAAGAGGAAGGTGACTTGTTTAGTGATGTGTACATGGGAGATGATCCCAAAGATAGGACTCGACCCACTCATGCTAGGTGGCGCATTTGGTAGAGAGGGTGCACATCCCAAAGTTGGAACTCACCCTCACACTACACTCACACTCCACCTCACTCCTATTCACTCTCATTTCACTCCACTCCACCTCACATCACCTCACTCCATCTCCCCTTTACTCTATGCACCACTCCCTCATCACTTGCGCATCTCCTCATGCGCTAGCGCATTCTCTCATGGGAATTGTCACCCGGATTGTAATAAATAGAAGGCAACCCCTCTCCTTTTTGCTAGTTGGAGTTTAGGCGACCTTGCTATACATTGTTGTAATATCTTTTCTATACTGAAATAAAAAGACTTTGGAGGTCATCTATTGGTGTTTGGTGCTCATGTGTGGATGGATGTTGGACATAATTTGAGGTGATGTTGCTTTGATTTATTGCATATATCTATTGTGTAATTTGGCTAATCATAGGGATACTGTTATCTTAATGGAGTGGATTATTTAGCTTGTTTTCTTTCTAATCCATTTGTTTATCTATATTTGAATGCTTATATTGCATATCTTGTTTTTTCTTAAACTAATGTGCAAATGAGGTTTCTTGTGTAGGAAACACCAAGTTTACAGGTATTTGCAAGTGTTTTTTGTAACATGCAGGATCTAGTTCTTGGAGAAGCAAAGGAGCTAGTTTGCATCTAGTGTTTGTCCAAGAGTTCAAAAGAAGACGTCCTCCCTCTTCCTCACACCAAAGGGACCCATAGCCCAAAGAGTTCCACGCTCAAGCGAAGGCTCCCAAAATCACAAAATTTCTTCTTCCTCCCTCTTTTTTTGCTTGCATGTCAATTAGATGTGTTTTGAAAGATCAATTTTAGCATCTATTGTTGCATGCATAAAGTCTTAGATCTAGTTTCAATACTTTCTCATTTAAAAGAGTAGATCTAAGCTAGTTTTGCTGCAATTTTCTATAATTTTTTTTTATCTAAATCTTAAGCTAGAAAGTTGTTTTATTTTGCATTGTAGATCAAGCTAATTAGTGGTTTTATGCTTGCTGTTTTGGGACAGCAAACAGAAACACCTAAAAGAGCTTAGTTTAGGTTCATTTAAAGCATTGAAAAGTCTCCAAAAAATTGCATTTTTGCTTAAGGAAAAATTCAGAAATTTTGGTTAATTTTTTTCCAAGTTTTAGTTTAGTCTTTTAAAGTGTTTCTCATCATATTCTAATCACTTTCTTTGCTGGTTTTTAGCAGGTCCATCAAAAAGCAAGGGGAAACTATGGAAAAATTGAGGCTAAAGTGAAGAAATTTGATCCCAAGTTGGAACCCTTGAAGACTAGGATCTTCAGAGAGCCTTTTGTAATAGTTTGTTTTAGTTTGATCCATTCTATAAGGGTCTATAAGTTCAAAAAGAGAAAAGAGAACTCAGTTCTCGTTGTAATAGGATTAATAAAAGCGGGCCCTTGGAGCCCAGTTTCTTCATCCCCATTAGGGGGACTGGTGTGTTGTGCGCTTGTCTTTGCTTTATTTCCTTGCAAGTCTTATTATATGATCTCACAAACACACACAAGCATAAGGAAATTAAACACACATAGCACTCAAATCTTGCATGCACTTAAGCTTAAAAGTAATTTCAATCTTTATGCATGATTAGCTTAGATTTTACTTTTTGCTATCAACAATAAAATCTTGCAAAGTTTATTTCAATTTCAAGCAATTTTCAAAGTTTATTTCCTTTTTTGCAAAGCTAAAATAAACCTTCCCCGCAATTACCGGTGTATGCTTTGAACCCTTGCGAGCCTAGCTCAATCCTGGGATTCATCAGAACCGGAATTGTTTGTGCAGAGTAGTTTAATTAGGGAAATCTCAATAGTTGTTACTTCAATGCGCAGGAAAACGCCTAAGGGGGGTGTGTGAAGTCAGACGGGAACTTTGAGATCTAGGTTCTCCCCGTGTTGGACATCCGACACCCTTAGTGAACTTACTAGTGAGGCCCTGGGGCTTCGATAAGTTCTCCGCAAGTTTCCAAACAAAGAGGTAGCCTCTAAAGAGGCCACACAATCTCTCATTAATCTACCTTTAATTTATCTTAATAAAACACGCGATCAACAACTGCCAACAATACTTTTAAGGCACTAGTACTATGGATTTATCTTTATGTATGTGAGCAGTATATGTCATTCATGTGTGATTGTCTAACTAATTTATCATATTTTGCAGAACTTGTATCCTACTTGGTTTATGCATGTATCTTTTATGGACAAATGCTTTACATGAGTATCTCAAATGATGAATGATAAGTGTTGAATGCATATGTTTTATTTTTCAATAAACTCCTAGAAGTAGTTATTTTGCTTAATATAGTTTAAAGAGCCTTAGTATTTTTGTTAGGGACTACCCCCCTTGGCTTCGCTAGCAGTTGGCCTAGACGGAGGAGTTGAGAATTAGGTGACAGCACCTTGACTTGAGACTTGCCCCCAAAGACACACTAAGTGGATTGAAGATTTCTTCCATGATAGCCCAAGTGTGTATAAGGCGGTAAGAGTTCCAAAATTTGACAATGAACCCTTGCATGCTACACAACACATCTTGTCATTTTTCGAATATGTTTGGAAGATTGGAATAACACATGAAGACATCTTGATCAAGTTGTTTTTCTTTTCCTTGGATGGAAGAAAACAGGTTTGGGTAAAGAATGGCATTACTCCTAGGTCAATATCATCTTGTGAGGATTTTATTAAAGTCTTCAAGTGTTGGGGTCCTCCTTTGGAAAGGTTTGAAGATAAAGATGTGGAAATTGAGAAAGTAATTCCTTTATCTATTATTAGAAATCAAGAATACCAAATGAATTTAGATAAAGTATCTTCCCATGATGAAGAAGATTTTGATGAAAATTTGGAGAGTGAATGTAATTCCCCTATACCATATAGACATGGAGTGTACTTGGAAGCCCTTAGTATGGATGATGTAAAGAACCAAATCTGATTCTTACGATAAATATCCATCATAAATGGGATAAATAACTGTAATCCATATTGGACAAGAAAATATATTAAATAAGAATGTATATAATGAGATAGATAGGTAGATTATGTACAATGATGAATGTGCCAAATATATAGAGAACCTAAAGGCACATATGGTGACCATCTGTGAAAGGGTGCGTCCCTTAAACAATTAATAACTATTTATTATTATTATTATTATTTGTATATTACATTGTCTTCCCCTTAAAATGCTTTGTCCTCAAAGCATGATTAGAGAAAGATCTATCTTTTGTTCTAGCTCGAACTGTCTTCTCATGATCTATTGTTTTCGTAGTTGTGGTTCTTGACGAAACAAAACGATATAATCTTTGAATTCCTAAAGTAATATGCTGCATCTTCTCAGGAGTGATCCATCCCAAATCTACCTTCATTGGAAGTGTTTGGTTAGGCTTCCATTGTCAATTTTGTCTTTGTTCTTTTTCAATGTTGTAGTTTATTTCCATTGTCAATTTTGTCTTCGTTCTTTTTCAATGTTGTAGTTTATTTCTTGGTAAGAAGAACATTTTTTATATTCCTCTTGACCTTGTCGTAATTCGTAACGAATCTTGTGATTTGGATGATGATAGTGTACCCAAATTTCTTCTAGATCTTGTTTGTCAGATCTCTCTTCCGCTTTTGATGCTTTTGGTAATTCAATTGGATCGGTGTTTGTTCCCTTCTCTGAGGTCTGGGCAGTATTTGGTATCTTCTTTATGGGATCAGTCATAGTTTCCTTGTTGACCATTGATCTTGTACTGACGATTTTATGCGACATTTTTCGATGCAACTCTTTTTCATCTTCTAACTTCTTAATTTTTTCGATCAAGTCTTGATGATGACTTTTAAGGTGACAAATTTCATCATCCTTTTCAGATAATTTCTTCTCGAAATCTTGATTAGTTTGTTCTAACTTTTGATGACCTTGCTTTTTATTCTTTAATTTCTTGATTTGTGTCAAAAGATTTTTCTTATGATTTCTCAAACAAATGATCTCATTGTTGTTGTGCGATAGTTTATTATTGATATTTTCAATCTCTATCTTGTGGGTACTTCCTTTGTCGTTAATCTGTTGTTCTAGCTCTTTTATTTGTTGTTGCATTTGATAGACTTTTGAATCTTGGCTTTCTAATTTTTGTTGGTTTTGCATAACTTCTTTATCCTTGTTGTTTTGTTCAGATTCTTGATTTCCCCTTATAAATCTTCGAAACTTCCATATGGTAATTCTTCATCTATATTTTTTGAAGAGGGAACTTTTGTACATGATTCGATTGTGAAGTCTCGTAATGTTATTCTCTTCTTTTAATAGAAGAAGATCAAAAAATTATTTTGTGCATTAAGAAGGAACGTACCCAATGTTCCCATCCAGTTAAATCCTAAGACTATGTCAACATCTTCTAGATATACATTTTTAACAATGAATATGGATACAAAAATATGATTGTCAATTCTTAAAGATAAATTTTTTATTTGATCTTTGGGCCAAAGTTTGATTTTCTCTATACTTGATTCTGGAATTTGTAATTGACTAGCGATATCCACGTCTACAAAATTCTCCTTGTTAAATGGAGAAATAGCGATGATGATATCACGTTCGTGAATGGTGCCCTTAACTTTTAATATCTCATGAAGAATATATTTTGATCGAACATAAAAAAATCTTTCCTTTTTTTATCACTAGAATCCATGTCTTCCATCTTTTAATAATATAACAATAATCCTTTATCCCCTTTTTATTATATCACCTTTGAACCTTAAAACACTTTTTAAATTGTCCTTTAACTTTTAAATACTATTTTATACCCCTTTTTATTGATGTTTTTTTCTCAAATATGATTACCTTTTTACTATTCAATATAATAAGGTAAGTTGTTAAAAAAAAGACTTACGTAATCCTTTATTATAGCGATTTCCACAATTAGTATATTGGTGAACTAAAACAAGTTTTCCTTGTATGCTTCCACGTCATATAATATAATGAACCGAATGAATATCCTTATAAAACTTAATAAGTGCACCACTTTTTTAAGTTTTATTGTCTTTTATTTTGCATAGGAACCCTTAGTCACTTTATATCTCAGTGCTTTTATTTATATAAATAGAGCATATGACTTTAATAAAGGAAAACCTTATAACTTGGATATTCTATACGTCAAAGTATTTTATCACTTCAGAACTTTCAGATCGAAGCCTTGGACTTTGCGCTAAGATTTATCTTAAGAGTGAGAACACTTCCACGTAGGTTAATACTTGATTAATGAATGGTGTGAAGCAATCCGTATTATCCTTTAAATGTTGAAACTTTAACCCTTAATTTGTTTTAACCCGAACTGATGCGCTCTGACCGGTCGCGACCCTTCGTTTGTGCTCTTGTAATGTCCCCATTTTTGGACATTATTATGTTACCGAAAAATTAAATCCTCCACCTCCTTACTATTTTTCGAGATATCACTGCTATGCTATTCTATTTTTCCTTGGCGAGTGTTACGCCTACTAGAGTAGCTAGATGGGGGTGACAGCGAGTTCAGGAGTTATTGAGGGGTTTTATTGGGCCCGACTTGCATCGTTCATAATATTTCATCATCAGGATCCATTCTGCACAACTTGGCTTTGGTTTCATTGCATTCCGACGATTTCTGTAATTTTGAGTTATTATGGGTCATAATTTAATTAATTTCACTAAGGTCATTTTGGGCATAATACTTGGAGAAACCTCTTAGTGTAATAGCTCATCGGAATCGGGAGGAAGAGCACTACAGGATTAGATGATGGGAAGTGACTTTCAGTGGTCGGAGAATCCATAGGGACGAATAAATCACTTTTTAGAGGCAAAAAGGCTAATTAATTAATAAAGTGATTTAATTAAAGAATAATAAAATAAAGTAAAAGTCACTTGGAGAGAAAAGGTGAACATGGGAGATAAAAGAGAGATAGGGGCCTTTATTCTCTCATTAGGTTGATTACCATTTTGATATATGGCTTCTTGCTAGAGAGCCCATGATACTTGGGGGTTTTGAGGGTTTTGACTGAACAAACCCTAGAGATCAGCTCGGTCGTGAAAGATTCCACCTTTCCTGATCCAGGCTTGGCCAAGGAGGTGAAAGATTCCTCCCTCACCATTCTAGCTTAGGTTCTATTCAGTTCAGAGTTACTTCAGCCATCAGTTTTAGCAAGGGGGTGCACCAGTGAGGGTTTTATGCAGGGCAGGGCGCATTACTTGGGGAGAAGTGGTTCGATTTGGTTCCCTTGAGAGAGATATGAGAGATATCTCATCATAGAGTTGTTGGGAACATCAAGGGCGATTTTTCCTTGGCATTTCCCAATGGATCCAATCCATACTCAATCCAATTGAAGAGCTGGGCGAATTTCCTGTTGAGGGGCGTACTAGGGGTGAGGGAGACACCATTTTCTTGTTGGAACGAAGTGTTGGTCAAGACAAGGGATTTTTCAATGCATGTCAACCTCACCACCAAACCCTGACCCCCTTAAGTGACATCCTGCCTCTAAAGGTGACGTTTGTCTCTCCTAGGCAAAACGTTTAGCATGTGGGGGCTAGGTTATGTTGTCCAAGTCATCTTCTAGGCCTTCAATGTTTGATCTGTCTCATCTAGCATGCAGGCCCTTAGCATCCACTTGTGGGCTTCAAGCCCCATGGAAGCCCAAGCTAGGCTTGTTCTTCCAAAACTATCCACCAACTAGGTCCTACAAAGACAAATAAGCACACCCTCCAAGGATCTCAAGTCATGTCATCATGATAAGTGAATCCAATCAATAAATGAGCCACCTAAGCATGTGCATCAAAGATTACTATATCAAACAATTAAGTGCTCAAAGACATTATGCAACTTGTCAAGCTTGAATATGGGAGGGTTGACAAGGTGTCCTATTGGGTAGATCTTTCCCTTGGTCAAGGAGAGTTTCCAAGAGATCCCTCTATAAGTCATCTAAAGTGGGTGAAGTGGTTAAGAGTCAAAACTCAATGGACATGGGGTTCATGACATACAAGGGGTCATAGTGCCTCATTCATGGGTGCCTTTGTAGAGGGTGTGTGGTACCTTCATTTGCAATGCACTTTTTCCAAGCCCGTTGTTTTTCCATTCTTTGTTTCTTTCATAAATTTAAGGATAGATTAAAGGCCATTGCCCTAGCGTGGTCTAGATCATGATAGTGTCACCCACAAATACCTAGCGAAAATGAGAAGGCTGGCTCGTGATGAGACCCCCTTTCTCTCAGCCATGCAACTAAGAGCCATTACCCTGGCTTGGTGACCAAATGATGGTAATGTCATACCACTAGATATTCATGGACATGATAGGTCTACTCGTGATGAGACCTCCTATCCTCCAACTAACCTTTTAAGCATTCTTAATCATATTTCTTGTGGTTCCCCCTTTTCTCAAAAGATAAGTGTTTCATTGTTTTCTTGGGTGATCCCTGGGTGAAGCATCTAGAAGGTTCATACATAGGATTTTATCTTTTACCCAACCTCAATCCCTTTGGGCCTTCAGCCCCTTCTTCCCATAGAATGAGGGACAACCCCTTCTTGGGTCAATACACCCTAAAATCCCAAGAGATAAGGAGATGGGGGGAAATAGTGATGGAAAGTGGTAAGTATGGTCGGGAACGGTACAATGGCTCTTCAAGGGAGTTCCTAGTAGCAAACCATCCCCAAGGAAGACCACTTAATAGGGCACAATGTCAACCACCAAGGTGAAGCAAGGCAAAAGGCATAATGTCCAAGCATATATCGTGAAATTTAAAGCAATATAAGATACAACATACTTAAATGCCTCAAATATTGAAATGATGCTCACCATAATATTGACTTGTACCTCATGGGGCAGGGCCCACTGCCTTCCAGAAGCCAGCTCATGTGGTGGATGCCATCTAAAAATCTGCGACCTTTGTGGTGGTGAGAAGGGTCTCCATATGTGCAAAAGGATATTGTTGGTCATGTAGTCTCTCAGCACTCCATATCTATAACCCGGAGGCCTCGAGACATAATCTCCTTAGTTATCCACAAAATGGGGATAACAAGTCCCACAACCCACATGACAGTCTGAGTCTGTCTCTGAAACACTAAAGAACATTGACCTCACTCCCGTCATATGGCGAGATGAGCCACTATCCACAAACCATGCTCCAATGTCCCCAAACGTTGCACTACCACTCCCTGAAAGACAAGCCACAAGAGAAAATTTCTTCTCGAACTTCTCAGCAAAATCATTGATCTCAGTTGTGGATCCAAGATGAAATCGACAACAGATCCTATCACTTTTGTGTAGCTTTTCAACAAGGGAAATGGATCCAAGATGAAATCCACAATGGATCCTATCACTTTTGTGTGGTTTTTGACAAATCTAACTCTAGGAAATCAAATAAATACAAAATAATAAATGAAAATGACAAAAGAACAATTAAAATTAGCTTTAAACTTTAAAGGCTGTAGAACATGCCTCTAGAATACTATTGCATAAGTTAATCTACTAGACTATATTTTTAAATTTCAATTTTTCATGATGGTCCACAAATTACTTCACTTCTTTTTTTAAACCCTGATGTGATGAATACCTGAATCTTAAAAATTTTAGAATTTACCTCACACCCATACTTCCGTAAAATTTCATACATAATTCAGCTCTTCCCCCATTGGTCATATTTACATATTTCTTTTTTCATGTCTCCCAATCTCTGCACTTTTCATTATCTCATGCTTTCAGTGACCATCATTTCAATTTTGATAAATAGTAAAATAAGTTGCACGTTTAATTGAATAGCACCTATCTAAATTTGTTAAGGACCACTAGGACTGAAAACATGTCAGAAAACATCTATCTATTCTTCAGGAACAAAAGTTGAATCTAGGAAATATGTTACAATTGCAGACTAAATTTACAAAAGGCAACTATGATTTTCAATTTTCAAATTGCATAAATCTGCTTCATGTTATGTGATCACAGTACTACTTACTTGCAATCAAAGTATACAATTTCCAAAGTCATGAAAAGAGAGACTCCTGTCTAAACCTTACCGGCCTGGCATTTCCAACATTCCAGGTTCCCACAAACAGACATATCTTTTGTTCAGGTTCAGCTATGCCTGCCACAATGTTCATCAAAATCTGGCATCAAAGGAGGCTAATCAGTCAAGAAACAAAAGAGAACACTTGTATATGAAGCTTCCAATCAAAATTAATGCAAAATGGTAATTTGTGCGATTGTCGATTCCCATTAATACAAGCAGGCAAATAATCATGGAAATTTTGAATTCATTTTTAACAGAATAAAGATATAATAACCACATCACTATATAGTACACAGTACAAATAGCTTTATAAAATGGCTGATTACTAATAGATAGATATGAAAACCAAAAGGATCACACCTTCCCTGGAACCTTTTTTTTTCCATCTTTTGTGTAAAGATCATACCACTTCCCTTCCGCTTCACTAAAGCCTGAACAAAAAAAAGTTTCATTCCTCAAATCAATTCCAAATATTGAGTTATGTACACCAATCAAAAATTACTGTAAGATATAAAGAATGTTGTGGATTCAGTGTCAGGAAAGAAAGGAAGTGCTATACCATTAGTTTCCTCCAGAAACAACTTTATGGGCATGTGTTGGCATGTTCCAATAAGCTTGTCATATCCAAGCAAGCCCTTGCCATAAACTTGTACTGTTAACTGGGCACTCTGTGATGCAAAATAGAGATATGAATGGTTAAGGGAGTTCTTATAGCATAACTTTTTTGAAGAATCTTCTGGAAACAGTTCTGACTGAAAAAACATTGAGGTAGTTCTGCCCTCCCGAACTATTAGAAAACACCATGGTCATACCTCTGGATCTTTGACATCAAAAGTGAAATTCTGGACCACTCTCAATACTCCATCCTCATCAACTGAGTCCTTAATCTGCAATGTTTTGACAGTATGAGAATTGAACTTCTATCACATACAGCATGAATATGGATTACATGTTCATCAATAAGAGCTCAATTTAGAATGATCAAACAATTGGTTGTCAAGGGAAACCATACAAATATCATGCTCTTTTAATTCATTCAAGAATCAACACAAACTTTACATGGTTGCTGATGCAGTTTGAGGGAAATTCTTTTGACAATAGCCCAAACATTTCAAACAGGGTGATGGTTAGAACATTTATTCAGAAATATAAACATATAAAACAACTTGTGAAGCAATTTCTGAGGACAACATCCTTTTGAAGTCCTTAGTTGCAGATCTCTTTGAATAAGCCTTAACATGCACTAGGATCTTCATAGGCCACCCATAAGTGCTTTCTGTCATCTGATATCAAGCCCAAGTTTCATTAAGTATATCAACATTCACTTCTGGAATGTTCTAACAACTGTTGTGCAATTTAAACCCATTACCAGAGTATTTGCACAATGCAAATTGACAAAGAATGAAAGGAAACCACAATGGCTTGAAATAAAGAAATTATCAGTACCCTCTGTAAATCCACCCATGATTTCAAAACTCATATTGTATACAAGTGTGTTCTAACTCCAATAACTCTAGCTAGTGATTACCTGTTTGCAAATCCACTTTCAAGTGACCCCATCTAATCCATGTGTATTGGAAACCTGTGGGATTTACATATTCTAAGTACTTACAATAATCTTGAAAATTCAATTAGAAATTGACAAGAACAGTCAAGAATATGCTCTATTAAGTACATAAAATTACATGTAAGACAAATGTCAAGAAGCATCCAAACTTTGATCCCAAGGTTGGAATTGTATCAATGACTACATTCTCACATTTTAGGGTGGATTTCTATATCTCCTTAATTTGTACTTGTTATCCACCAAAGTTGCACTATGGTGAATTTCCGCTGAGCCGCCAAAGATTGAACATTATTGTTCAAAATTCAAAAGTTCAGAAATTCAGCCGGTCTAAAAGACCACCTGGTTACTCTATATTTCCATAAAAAATTGTAATAAGAGGTGTTGGCATGATGAATTTGTAAAAGGTCTTAGCCACCTCAATTCCTAAGCGTGAGTTATAC
>JASDQU010219959.1:0-18031 GCA_032191745.1 Picea mariana
ATGGGCTCATCTTCAATGATGCATGATACCCATTGTTGTAGGCGAATTCTACCAAGTGCAGGTAGTCTTCCCATCTTGATGGTTTGTCCATCACATACATTCTCATTATGTCTTCTATTACTCTGTTCACCCTCTCTATCTGTCCATCAGACTCAGGATGATAAGTTGTACTAAAGTTCAGATTCGTTCCGAATCCTTTGAAAAATCCTTTCCAGAAATTCGAGGTGAATTTTGGGTGTCTGTCAAACACAATCGTTTTAGGAATTCCGTGCAATCGTGCCACTTCCTTTATGAAAATATCAACAACATCTGCTGCCTTGTCAATAATTTTCAGTGGAATAAAATGGGCATCTTTTTTAAGATTTTCCACCACCACCATGATCGAATCATGCAGCTTGCTTGTTCTGAGCAATACTGTAATAAAATCCATTGTCACCACTTCCCACTTCCACTTAGGAATAGTTAAAGGTTGCAGCAACCCCACTGGGTGCTTATGCTTAGCTTTAACTTTCTGGCACTCCATACATATGGCGATGTATTCAACGATCTCTCTCATCATACTCGACCAAAAGTAATGGCTCTTGACCACTTCTACTGTTTTATGATATCCAGGGTGCCCTGCATAAGGCAAATTATGCATCTCCTGCAAAATCATCTGTTTCAAGCACTGGACATTGGGTACAAAAATTCTGTTCTTGTACAATAGTATTCCATTGGTTTCCAATTTATAAATTTCCATCTTCTGTGGCATCTTACCCTGCTGTAGCTTGGCTACCAATTCTCTGTACTGCAGATCTACATTTGCATCTCTAGAATTCTTCTTTTAATATTAGTCTGATACATGCTAATGGATGTAAAATGTAATTCATGCACCCTCCTGTTGAGTGCATCAACCACTTTAATCTCCTTTCCTTTGATATACTTGATCTCAAAGTCGTACTCACACAGAAATTCCAGCCACCTATTTTGTCTAGCGTTTAAGGTTGGATGATCAAACAAATATTTCAGACTGTTATGGTCTATTCTAAGTTCAAACCTCCTTCCCATGAGGTAATGCCTCCATTTCCTTAGAGCGTGAATGATTGCTGTGAAATCCAAATCGTGAGTGGCATAATACTTTTCGTGCTCTTTCAACTTCCTGGACTCATAATAGATTACAAATCCATTTTGACTGAGAAATCCTCCCAACCCTTCTTTACACACATCTGTGCACACCACGAAATCCACATTTGGATCTGCAATCCTCAAGATTGGAGCGCTGGTTAACAACTTCTTCAATCGCTGGAAAATTTTCTCACACTCTTTATTCCATTGAAACTTTTCCTCCTTCCTTTTCAAGGAAGTGATAGGGTGAGCTATCTTTGCGAACCGTGCAATAAACCTTCTGTAATAGACTGCTAGACCCATAAAGGATCTAACTTCCACCACATTCCTTGGCTCTGACCATTCTCTGATGGCCTCAACCATCTCAGGATCCACGACGATCCCTTCTTCTGAAATAATGTGCCCCAAGTAATGGATCTTCCTTTGATAAAACAAGCATTTTGTCAACTTGGCATACAACTGGTGTTCTCTCAACACTTGCAACACCATCCTCAGGTGTTGTTCATGCTCTTCCTTTGAATTGGAATACACCAAAATGTCATCCAGGAAGACTATGACAAGCTTGTTTAGATAGTCCCTGAATACACCATTCATCAAGCACATAAAAACAACAGGTGCGTTCGACAACCCAAACGGTACCACTATGAACTCGTAATGACCATACCTTGTTCTAAAGGCCGTCTTGATGATGTCTTCATCCTTTATTATTACCTGGTGATATCCCGATCTAAGATCTAACTTCAAAAATATTTTCGCACCTTTCAACTGATCGAAAAGATCGTCAATCCTCGACAGAGGATACTTGTTCTTGACAGTTACTTTGTTCAATTGCCTGAAATCAATGGACAGCCTAAACGTCCTATCCTTCTTCTTCACAAATAGGACCGGGGCACCCCAATGTGACACACTTGGGTGAATGTACCCCTTCTTTAGAAGCTCTTCAAGCTGCAATTGCAACTCTTTCAGTTCTGGTGTACTCATTCTATAAGGAGATTTCGACACTGGAGTTGCTCCAGGCATCAAATTTATAGAGAAATCGATATCTCTCTTTGGAGTTAGTCTGGGTACCTCCTGAAATACGTCTTCAAACTTTGTTAGTACCGCATGGTCTCCAATATTTGAGACTTCATCTCTGGATGCTTCCTCCACATGGGCTGCAAACAATTGACAACCTTTCATGTAGCACTTTTTCAATTGCATTGCTGATATTTCTCTAACAACCACAACTCTGGGAATTCCTTAGACCGTTTTTCGATTCCCCTCCTCATCCAGGAATTTAAATTCCTTGTTACGACAGTCCGAAGGGCATGGTGCTGGTCCAACCAGTCCATCCCAATTAAATATTCATAAGAGCCTAAAGGCAGAATATTCAATTCAACCTTCGTGCTCAATCCCTTCATGTCCACCAAACAAGACTTAACCAACTTAGTGACTTTCCTCTTAGTTCCTGTAGCCAACTACACTAACCAAGACTTTTCATGTTTTCTTCTTGATAAATGCAAACTTTCCACCACCCTAGGATCTACATAACTATGGCTAGCCCCTGAATCAATTAAAATAATAAATGGTTGGTTTTTAATCATACCTTCCACTTCAATCATGTGCGACTGAAATTGAGCTTGCTTGTTGTCCAGGGCCGCATAGATCCTTGGCATTCTACTGCCCATGTCCTCCACTGTTTCAACTTGTTGAACATTATTGACAGCTCTTTCTTTGCCATTTTTATGGGGAAAATCTTTGTACTTGTGGTTCTCTTTACAGCCCCAACACTGAATGGGCGTCTGTCTCAGACTTTGTTCCCCCACTTCATCCATTCTCAGCTCTCTAAACGATGGATGTCCTTGAGGAATATTTCTGAAAAATGGAGGTTTGTTTCCCTTCTGCCTCTGTTATTTCTTAAACTTCTTCTGGTCATCCCAAGTCTTCCGAAAGGTAGGCTTTTCTCTTTGTTGCTCATATAAGCATTTCGCTCTTCTTAATGTTTCTTCCATAGTCTTAGGATCATCATACTGAATCTTGTCACCAATGGGAGGTGGCATTCCACTCAGATACCTTTGAATCTTGACAGCCTCATCTTTGATGAATGGAACATACTTCAATAATTCCAAAAACCTTAGTTCGTATTCATCAATGGTCATGCTGCCCATCTTGAGTTCGAAGAACTCCTTCATCTTTCTATTATAGTATCTTTTAGTTAGGTATTTCCCCTCGAAATACCTCTTGAATTCCTTCCATGTGATATCTTTCTCTCTAACATGCTGCACCTGCACAAGCTGATCCCACCACATGGATGCTTTTCCTTTTAGTTGATACATTGCAATTATTCCTTCTACATGAGAGGAATAATTCTACAGTTGGAAATATTTCCTCATGCCAAGAAACCATGTTTCGGCATCTTCCTCCTTCTTATGTTCTCCATCAAACATATGAGGCTTAATCTTGTTCATCTCCCCTTTCAATTCATCCACTCCAGATCTTTGGTGTTTTCTGGTAGGGGATGGGCTTGAACTACTGTGTGCTTCCTTATCAGAATGCTTTGGGGAGCGACGATGATGTTTTCTACCACTCCTCAATCTTATTTTTCTCTCAGGGGTCCTGTGACTCCCTGTTTTTCTTGTGTCACTCTCCTTTTCCAATTTCCTTTCTATTCTTTCCAGGTTCTTCAACATCTTTAAGTTGAATTCACCTTGCCGATCCCTGACCCTCATGAGCTTTCGACTATCGGCTCGGTGAAAATGGGCATCTTTCTGCAATCTTTCAATGATTTTCATCACATGCCCTTCCTTATCCAATTCTCTTCCATGCCCATAGGAGTTCGATCCTTCGACTCCCAAGTTGACATCTCTTCCTTCTCTTTCGTTCTTTGAATTGGAGGCAATATGCACCTCTTCCATTTCTATACTTGGCATCGATTCATGGCTGTCCTGACACTCGTTGAACTCTGCAAACACAACATGCATTCAACCAAAGTTTGTCAGGCCTGAAACCCTTAATAAAACTACAACATGCATAAACCAACGTGAATAAGAAAACGTTTCGATTCCACAAATTTTCTGACCTCTGTTTGGCTTTGCAATTTCCGGTGATAGCCCCCATTTTCTTAGTCCCCAACCCATGCATCTACGAGCCTCGATCAAACGCTAAACTGCTAGGTGCTACAAGGCTTTCCAAATGAAACTTCATGTTTCTGGATTTCAGGGCTTCAGGGTTTCGGGTTTCGGGGTTTTGGTCCTAGAGGTTTTCGCACTCGCTTCCCTCTCCAACTCCTGACTTCCGAAAATTTGATTTCCTTACCCTCCGGGCCCACAACACAGTTGTAACCCACCAAGGTAGTGACACATGGTGTCCTTAAGAAGGTCCACCTCACTCCCAGCGATGTCAGGTGGCCCCACTACTTTTACTTTTTGTTTAAGAGTTTTGGGCATCTGGAGTTCGTGCACCTACACATCTCGAACTTCCGTTTGCCGAAATTTTGAAATTACGGTCTATTCATATACTTGATCCAATGGTCAAGTTCCTCTCCTATGATCTATGGTGTAGATCGTTTCGAGATTTCTGGGTTTCGGGTTTTCGGTAACCGGGAGTTCACGATGCAACGACTCCAAATCTCTTGTTACTTCAATCCCCAAATTTCGATACATGAGTTCTTGCACGAGATCCAACGAGCCTTGATGATTTGGATCTAATGGTCCAGATCTCTCCTATGCTTACACCTATCAAAGCTCTTCAACCCTAACTTCCTCGCTAGTTGGCTAGATCCAACGACTCACGGGATTTCGACACTTCTTCCTGAAAGCGCTCCACCGTTCGATTCTACCCCTGTTAATCTCTTTCGTAATTCGGGACTTGGAGTGACCAAGAATTTGGCCTACGCTCCAAGTTCATGATCCCTGAATTCACGAAATGATCCAACAGTTCAAACCAACCATGATCAATGACCCACGTTTATTCTGGATCCTAGGGTGGCGAGTTTTTCCATCCACTAACCACCTTGCAACTTCTGGCCATCTTACGACCCTCGCGATTTCACGAGTTCTCCACAAAGAATTCCGATTGTCCAACTCTGCTTCTCAAGGACTTCTGGCCAATGACTTGATCTACTTGATCCAACACTTCTGGTGTGGAGTTCTCTCTCTCCTTGTGGCCATATACCACACCGGCTATAGTTTTATAATACCGCTACACCTCCTGAGCTTTGTGACACAGTCAAGTAGTCCATTGACACTTAGAAACATTCTGAGGTCTGAAATTAGTCCTCCAGACACAATTTCTTCTCAAAACCTCGATCCAAAGACCACTTATCTGACCCATTCAGGCTCAACGTTGAAACTAGGCTCTGATACCATACTGTATCGTCCCCGACCGTCATCCCATTGGCCGGAGAAAGGCTACTGTGTGGAACAACATCATTATCATACTTAATTAATAACATGCATTTAAGTCATATTAAACACATTTAACTCACAGTAAGCATAAGATTACTGCTAACATAAATAATCCCTGTCAATAAAAATAATTCATATGCACAACAGAATACATGATACATATAAGCATCACAAGCATGCAAAACATAATATTAAGCATAAGTTGATACTTATCTTTGAAACCGTGGTAATTCCACCAACCACGTGCAAGCCTTCGATGAACCTCCCAGCCTTAGACCACGCTACTCATCATGCTCAGTAGTGGGTCACCCCCAAGCTGGGACTAAGCTCCACCCAAGGCAAGGAATCCTAGTCTAGGTTGAGGTTACAGGGAAAACTGCACATAATAACCATAAGGATTCTTCCCAGGATGCCTTCTTACGCCCACTACTCACGGAATCTCATTCCCCACATGCCTATTCCACCCAGGATTATACACCTTCACAAGCACAGTCCATCAGTGCTTCACCTCCCTCTCTGGGTCTTGGCAACAGGCCGAATCAGGAAGTCTTAGAGCTCCGTAGCTGGTGCTGGACTCTCTCTAGAAGAATACCACTTCCCAACAGACTTCTTCACCTGGAAATAGCTTCTCACAGGCCCGACAGACTGCCTCTTCAACTAAGGGCCTTAAAACCTGGTTCTTCAGCCCCTTTTGACTCAATTCCCACATGGTGAGGATAATCACAACACAACCCCACTCAGGAAAACAGAAAACAACAACCTACATACAGATCGGGTACGGATTTAGCTCTGCAATCGCAGATAGATTGGGTTCTGGAACTCACAAGTCTACTTTCCCCTCCTGACCAGTTCTCTCAACGGTGCATAGGTATGTCAAGGGTAGGCACAAACCAATAATGGAATCAGACGGATGATGTTTTGGTCTTCAGGAAGACATATCAGTTTTCTGGTTCTCAGAGTTGCGTGAGGGTATCCGAAATCAGACGCAAAGGATGATCGAATGAGGAGTGACCCCCCTCCATGGATGACTTCTATAGTTTTTTTTATCTTCATGTGTCTGGGTTGACACATGTCACCCATGAAGCTGCATGCACTCCATCAACATGCGTTCCTCTCTAGGAACTTAGGACACAACATATATTTCACATGGATTTTGGAATAATATTAAAATATTATTCTCAAGGACCTAAGCCCCTAGGCTCAACAATTAGCCTCTCTTTCCAACCTTCCAGCCCCCAATCCCTTACCCAATCTGTGGAATCTTAGTCCCCCATCACTCATTCATTGTGGTCGGTCTGAACGTAGCGGTGTTTATATTTTTATTAATGTTCTACATGATTACATATACAAAAGCAGGCTCCCGGCCTTAACACTTAGGCTCTCCGGCCTAATAACACATAAGCCCACCAACTTATATAAACTTGGCTCACCAGCCTATAAAACATAATTACAATTCATAATGCAAGCTCTATACTTCATAGACATGATTTACAACAGGGCTCGGCCTTGGGGACATTACATCTTTTGTGATAGTAGGGTCTTATTGTAGACAACAATATTTAGGGCTGAATAAAATCATTAAGACACTTGTTCTTTAGAGGTGTTGATCTATCTTTGATAGTCTGTGTAGACTTGTCTGTTTGTGAATTAATTTTCATGACTGATAAAGGCTATTGTGTAGAGTCGAGTGGGAAACAATATATGGCAAGATGATCCATATTTTAGAGTTCAATTTTGGTTTTCTGTTAGAGGTCCTTTTGTATGTTCCATCGGGGATTTCTAAGTTTGACTTTGGTCCAAGATTTCTGTGTGAAGTTTTGTAAAGACAATGACTCTTTGGTGAATTGGAATGAAAAAAATAATTGCTTTATATCTCATCTATCTTGATTATCATCTTGGTTTCTTTACTTCTATTCTTACATTTATTTTAGCAATTGATATATTCAAAAAATTACATAAAAATTGAATTTCCAACAAGCTTTTTGTTGATCAAAGACTAGCCTAAGCACTCGTAATTAATACTTGTGATGTTAGGATGTTATTTTGTTGGCTGTAAACATAGGGTAATATTCTCGTCTACTTTTCTTTAGCCAAGTAAAGTCTGAAAATGCTTGAGTAAGATCAATTCATATCTTTTCCTCAACATACATCTCTAGAATCAAAATAATTTAAGGATTGTTTTCACAGCTACAACACCTACTTGTAATGTAGCAAAGTTTAGAAATATAGGTTAGAGGAATGATAGTTACAACAATCAAACATGGAGTCTTCACTTCCAGTGTGTTGTTCCTCTGAATTCACTGAGATCCCTAGGCTAGGCTAGAATTTTTAGGTTTTGTTGGACTTATGACTGCCAACAATAAGTCTTTGAAATATAGGAGAACACTCGTGAGCTAAAGAGATCCTTCAATGAGTTGCAAAAACCCTAATTCTGAAGTTTTTGTAGAAATTAGCGAAACCCTAGGGCCAGAAAGTCAAAATGCTCGGAAATGCGATCTGAAGCTTGTTGGAGGTGTGCTGAAGGAGGCCATATACTCCTATGCACTCTTTATCCCCAACGTCCAAGTGACAAGTGATGAAACTTCTCAAAGAGGTAGGTCGTATGAAATTTCTGGAAACCCTAGGAGGGTCATACGGTTTTGCAGAAGAGAGAGGATGAATGAAATTTGCTTGTGCAATGGGTTCTTCAAGACCTATGCTATGATACCATGCTGATTTTTCAATAGAAAATATTTAAGCATGAATTTCATTCCATTTTAACATTTTACTTAAACCATAACCAATTATGTTGTAGCAACCAAGATCACAAGAAGAAACACCATGCACAAGTATAGAAGAAGTATCTTGGGAAACCCTTCTCAACAAGGGAAGAAAACCCAACCAAATCCTTTGCTATATTCTTCAAGAGAAATACCTTCAGCACCAAGAAAACGTAGCACACAAGAGGGTGCTTGCAAGCCCTAGAATACTAGCGCAAAAGAGAGGTGTGCACTTATCCCAAGAAGATGTACTTGCTAAAATTTCCAAACTCACACAAAAGATATGATTCCTCAATGGGGAATCTACCTTTACTTATATTAGAAATGACCTATCAACATAAGTGTCTATTGGCACAATAGGTCTGACCTCTCTAACTCACAATATAATTCATAATAGCTAGATTAATTATCTTTTAAATTAATTATTAATTACATTAAGGTGGGGTCAACCTGTACCCTTTACATTACAATTAGGGTTACAAGAAGGTCTGACTCTTGAACAATATAGAAAGGGATCTCATACACCCACTAGTTCTCAAACACTATGGGAACATCCATAGGGATGTCCATATCTGTATCTCACTGTATTACATAGGAGAACCACTCTCACTAGTGCTCAACCACTAGGATCACATTCACCTGTGGTCGTCCACAAGCACATCCACTCAACAAATATTCTTTCCCACTGCATTACACAGGAGAGTCATCTAGATTTCATCATCTCAAATCTCTTCTTAGAGGAGGATAATACATCATATTTATCTCTGTTTCATGACGATGCACCCAACTCTATGGGAATTCACATATTCACCTTGTTCTTAGCCACAGGTACGTCCAACTCTGTAGATCTCCTTTCTGACTACGTTACACAGGAGAATCATTTGGAGTTCTTCTCAAATATTTGTAAGGAGGAGGCCATATGTACATTCCAGCTCTGTCTCATATAGTAACCACACACCCCTCTTAGGGACTCTCTCTCAGGTTTGTGTCTTGGGGAATGTCTCATGCAGCTGTAATCATCAACACTCCCTCTCAACTAGGGATGAATTCTCCATCAGGCCAAGTCTCATACGGAAGTACTTCAAAATTCGTCTTGGTTGTATTCATCAACACTCCTTCTCAACTAGGGAGGCATCCTTCACCGATATAATTTGGTGAAAATATTTGCAATCGGCTCATGTGTAGGAAGGTAATACATGTGTACTAGTTTTCCTCTACATCATGTTTTGATCTATCATAAAATGTTGGGTTCTCAAAGAGCTTCACATAGATCTGGTTGTCATCATGGAATCCATCTCATGATTAAGAAAATATGTCAGAAGCTTATGATGCCACACTTCTTCTCACACTCAACTCTATATACTCTACTTATGCGATACTCAAGGCCACAAAGATTTACTTCCTACTGCATTAGGAAACCATTGCAAAATCTAAGGTAAAAAAAAGAACTGGATGTTCTCTTCCAATCAACTATACTCTCCGCCCAATCTATATCGACATATCATGCAAACTCAAGTTCACACTGGAGGCATATATCAGGCCATATCCAATTGTGCCTTGTATATATCTCAATACATGTTTTGTTGTTTTCTAGTGAGTCTGTCTCGGTTGACTCATGGAATGACTAAGTACATTAACTGCATAGAATGAATCAAGTCTGGTGTTAACCAGATACATTAGTGATCCAATCAATTGTGGATTAGTCTCGTCTGAATCATCATCAATATTTTTCTTCAAATCCAGGAAAATCTCATCGGTCCTCCGTCATACTTCTTGTACAAAGAAGTTGTAACACCTTGTTTCCCCCAGCTTGTAAATATAAGTATAATAAATAAGAGACTATGGAAAACTCTATAAGTGTGAATGTTGACTCGATGGACCTTTGTATGAAAGGTAAATAAATGTAAATCTTGTTATTTACTAGAAAATGTATAAGTGTTGCATGACTACTGGAAGGGGGGGTGTACTTAGAAAGATCACAAATTTTATACAAAGAGATGGTGACGGGGACCAGGAATGGTTGGGTTAAAATTCACCAAACTAGTACTTACTGAATTTAATTTCTTAGGACTAGAACAATCCTCTGACCTAGAAATGAATTACAGTCAGGCTGGTAGGTGGGAGGACCTCCTCAAGAGTTAATGAGGGGATGTGGTATAAAACCCATATGAAAAGGCTTCTAGAATTTACTATGGGCTGAGAATTTGAGCCACATGCAACCTTGCTGAAAGAGGTGTGGTGGGTAGAGGAAGGACGACGAAGAGTGCAGAGATGAGAGGTGAATCTCTCGGGTTCAAGGAAGAACTCGAAATAAGCGTTCTGGTCATAGGAAATGGCAGGGACGGTTATGATAGAAGCTGATAAACGAGGCTGATCCTCCTTGCTTGGTATTGTGTAAACCATTTCCAAGACCCAGTGGGAGGAGGAGAGTAACCTTCGTCCCTACTGTTGCTGAGCCAATAGAAAAGATTATGTATTAGAGCATCATGGTCTAGCTCGGGGGTGGCCAGTGGTAAAACCGTTTGGAGTGATTGAGCCTATGTTTGGGTGGAAATAGACACCCTTTCCAGTAGTATCTTCACATTGTCTGGTTTTGATATGTATTTTCCCTGCTTTAGTTGTTGAACTGGAATGATAGATGATTTTCTTTGACTTATGATTATGTACATTTATAAATGTTTTTTGTGTGCAATGGCAATGTCATGTATATGCTTTCATCTCCTTGTAAATTTACACTCCCAATTGATAGACTGCATGCCCATATTAACTCCGGAGGTTTCCCAGGGCACAAGTTGTTAAGATGGTCAAGATAGAAGATATTGTGTCGACCTAAAACCCTCCATCCGAAGAGGATACTTCTCCCAAACCCCTTTGTCCTACGTCCGAAATGCCAGACCCAAGTGCTTAACCCTTTAATGGTAAGGCTTAGGAGGAGTAGCAAAGTTGAAGCCGCGAAAAAGACGAGTATCTTTGTTTAGAAGATGTGCGAAAGCGATCCGTTCGAAAGGACCCATATTACTGATACCCAGGAACCTTGGGCTAAGCCTAAGGGGGCTAGGTTCCCTTAGTCTCATAGCTCTGGAAGTCCGGGATTTTGGAGTAAGACCAACCTTACTAGCCTTACGTGAACTAAAGGTAATCGGGAGACTCAGTCTCCCGTGAGATTGACCAGCGATAGGTGGTTCCCCAAGTGGTTGGATGGACCTATCTCACTAAGTAAACCAAGGCCTGAAACCCCAAAGGCTATAGTTGCGAAGGACCCAATACCTTAGATCATGGGATCCTTCAGATCCTTTTCCAACCATTGTCATATCGGGGACGTGTGACGCTAGTCCCTCTACTTTGGAGATTGGATTCTTCATAAGATAAGAGGATTTTTCTTAGTAATACTCCCGAACATCGAAACCCCGAGGTAACCAGAGTCGTAGATATATAGGTCTATGTGACCAGATCTTAATCGTGAGATCTGAGGAATGTAGAAGGCTGTCAGCAAGGTGATGAGGTATAGTGATGTCATACTTGGTGACGTGGATCCAATATTAACAAGCCATGTGCCACCTGGTTTATGTGCATCACCTACCCCATAGGGCCCTTAGATCATGACATGTATCGTTGTGGGTGAGGGCACATGTTTCTCTTGATCCAACTACATGTTTTTCCGCGATTTCAGACTTCGACATAATCGGATTCAAGTGAGTCAAGAACTCCCAAATCCTAAGACCTGAAGTCAATCTCAGTCGTTGGCTATGACTAGAGTATGGACCGTTGATTCGACCTGTGTCTATCTGTGAGTTCAGACTTCAGCAGAATCAGATTCAGGTGAATCGAGAACACCGAGATTCTAAATTCCCGATGCACGTGAGGAACCCATTGAGTCAGACCCACATGGAAGCTCTGCAGCCTCGACCAATGAACAACCGAGGAGCTAGAGAGAGGTGTATCTGCCAATTCCGAGTTCGGTTCCGAGTATGGTAACCGTGGAAGGAAATCCCTGAACAAGAAAAATGGGATTTGAGACCTTGAATGGAGGTCTTGAGTTCTTAATGAGAACTAAATTTTGATGTTCCACAGTGGGTGTGTTACAAATTGGTATCAGATCATTTTTACAACACTTGGCCTACTTGGGCTCATGGATGAGTCATTTAAAAACCTTATTTAGAGTAATTATAAGAGTGACACCCTATCTTACCTCTTCCTTAAAGAGTCTGGTTCAACTGTTATTTAGGAAAATAATGTAACTTTCTAATGTGTGTGCATTTAACAAATTTGAAATGTGTATTGTTCATAAACTAATAGAATTTTGGCTAACAACAAATTTTTTGTCAGCACTCAAGCAGTCAGTAAATCATGGGAAAAATGCAAGCATAAAGTATGGTAACGTGCCATGAAGCGGGGGATGGCTCCCACAATAGAGATGAAGAATACAACGAGAGGAGGGAGGTAGAAGACTCCTCTGGATTTGGTTGAGACTGTAAGGATCCTCATGGCCAAGTTATAGAGCTGCAAGGCCGACAACGAGAGATTGATAAAAGAGAAAGAGAAGAAAATGAAAATTAATGCAGTCTTGTTGTAGAGTTTATCTGACATACAAAGACAGCTGCAACATGGACCTACCACTAATCATGTCGACTCACGACATACGAAGAAGATCCTAAGTCCACTTGAGATATGAAAACGTGGTCCCATAAGTGGCCACACTGGGAGGAGTAGCTCGATAAAGGTCCAACCTAGAGACATGAGACACTCATTGGGAGAATCCTCTGGAAAGGAAACTGGTGACTCAAAAGGATCTTGTAGTAGTAAAATTAGCTCACATTCCCAAACGAAAAGGAAGAAACAAAAGCATTCCAAAAGTCATGACCCTGAAGAGTTCAAGAAATCCAAACCACTCTCTTTTGATGGTGAGATGAAGAAAGGGGAAGAGGCAGAAGCCTGACTGCTTGGACTAAAGAAGTACTTCGTAGTCCATGATTTCTATGAAAAATTGAAGGCTCAAATTTCCACCTTCAACCTGAATGGGAAGGCTTCCATTTGGTGGGAAGACCTTAAGAATGTGAAAGAAATCCATGAAGAGGACCTATCATGAAAACAATTTGAGAAACACTTCAAGAAGAAGTATCTATCAGAAAAATATTTCGATGAGAGGACTAAAGAGTTCTATGAACTCAAACTGGGACAACTCACCATAGAGGAATATGTCAGTAAATGCCTTAAGTTACTGAGGTATGTACCCTACATAAAAGAGGAAAAGGTAAAAGTGCAACGATTTATTAGTCGGTTACCTCAAAAATACCAGAAAAGGATTGAGTTTGAAGAGTCAAAGACCTTAGAAGATGTTTTCCGGAAGGCAAGGTATTGTTATGAACAGTTAGGGCATCAGACAAAACCTCACGAGGACTGGAAGCAAAAGAATAGTTCGGGGTTCAATAATAAGGGGTTTAAATCCCCAAGATTTAAGAACTATAGGAAGGATTCAAGGATGAGCCTTCCTTCCCAAAGTGTACACTAGAAGAATTTCCCCTCCTAGAGTGGAAATAAACCTTTTGGATCAACCCTAGGAAAGACCAACAACCCAATGAAGGAACCCTTGAAATGTTGGGGTTATGGAGAAAAACATCTACTGAGGGATTGTCCGCACAGATAGAAGAATAGTAGGGGAGTTTACAACATCCAAGAATCTACCACCATCAATTATGTGGCTAGGAGTATGCAACGAATATATGCATTCGTGGATAATAAACAAGTCGACCACCAAGCTTCAATGGTGGAGATGGAAGGTATGATCGCTAACCATCTAGTTTCCATTTTAATTGACCCTAGTTCTAATTTGAATTATGTGGCCCTCAGACTGTAGACAAGTGTAAAATTGTAGCCACATAGACATGCTAGGCCATGGTACAACTATCCACTTGCACCAAAATAAAAGTAGCGTAGGTCAAAGCATCTTGCCAATTCATTATGGATGGATTTCCCACCAAAGACACCCTTAACATACTTCCCCTAGGATCTTATGACCTATTGATTGGAATGGACTGGCTAGCTGCATATACAAATAAGTTAGACTATTACCATCAAACCTTAGAATGTATAAATGAAGAAGGGAGAAAGATAACCCTTCAGGGAATCCAAAAGCATGTCTCAGTGAGACGAATATCATCCCTTGAAATGAAGAAGTATTGCAGAAAGGGATGTCTTCTATACGCAATACAAGTGTTGAAGGCTATTGAGGATGATAGACCAAGCCTAGAGGACCACCCCCTATTAAGGGAGTATAGATATTTGTTTCCAGAAGAGGTATCGGGTTTACCCCTGATAATAGACAATGACTTCTCGATAGAACTTGCACCAAGAGCAGTGGCAGTGTCTAAGACACCCTATAGAATGAGTAAACCCGAAATAGTTACGCTGAAGATACAACTAAAAGAAATGATGGACAAAGGCTACATCTGGCNGGCCCAATGTATCTCCATGGGGAGCACCAGTCCTATCTGTGAAGAAGAAAGATGGCACACTCCGACTGTGCATAGATTATAGACAAATCAATAAGGAAACCGTAAAGAACAAGTATCCCTTGCCAAGAATCGATGACTTGTTCGACCAATTGGGGGGTGCTTCCATTTTCTCAAAGATTGACTTGAGATCTGGATACCATCAATTCTGAATCAAAGATGAATACATCCACAAAACCGCCTTCAGTACAAGATATGGCCACTATGAATTTGTGGTAGTGCCATTTGGATTAAACAATGCCCCTGCCACTTTTATGTTCTTGATGAACAATGTACTCAACAAATTGTTGGATAGATTTGTATTGGTTTTTATTGATGATATCTTAATCTACTCCAAGAATAGAGAGGATCATGAAGAACATCTTAGACTTGTACTTTAAGTTCTAAGAGAGCATCAACTCTATGCTAAGTTTAGCAAGTGTTAATTTTTCCAGAAGCAAATATATTACTTGGGCCATGTTATATCTGAAGAAGGGGTGGCAGTAGACCCTGACAAGATAAGATCTATCATGGAATGTTCTACCCCATAGGTTGTTTCGGATATCAAATCCTTTATGGGCTTAGCAGGATACTATAGGAGGTTTATAAAAGGATTTTCCAAGATTGGTTGTCCAATCACTGCCCTCCAAAAGAAGGGGGTTAAATTAATTTGGACACCAGAATGTGATGAAATATTCCAGTCAGTAAAATACCTTCCGACCCTCGCACCCATGCTGAAGATCACTGACCCCGATAATGATTTCATTGTGTGTACATATTCCCGCAAGGAAGGACTCAGAGGAGTCCTTATGCAAGAAGGACATGTGATTTGCTATGAGTCCAGAAAATTGAATGAGCACAAAATCAATTATGTGACCCACGATCTGGAGTTGGCTGCCATAGTGCATGCTTTAAAAATATGGAGGCGTTACCTCCTGGGTAGGAGATTTGTACTTATGACATACCACTGTGGGTTGAGGCACCTCTTTTATCAACCAAAAATCAATGCTAAACAAGCTAGATGGATGGCCCTTCTTAGCGATTTTGATTTCGAAATCAAACATATCAAAGGAAAGGAAAATAGAGTGGCCAATGCCCTTAGCAGAAGTATGAAAAAAATTCACCTAGCAGCAGTGAGCAACTGTGAAACGAATGTCAGAGAAAGAGTCAGGAATGCACAAGAAACATATGCATTCTTCAAGACCGTGACATCGTACTTGAAGCAAGAACCTACAGGGCTAAAGTATGAAGGCTACCGGATGTTAGATGAAGGTTTATTGACTTACTGAAACAAAGTGCAGATTCCAAGTTGTGATGAATTGAAGAGGTTCATAATGGATGAAATGCACAAGATACCATACATTGGTCATTCGGGCTATCAAAAAATGGTCACGACCACTAGGAAACAATTCTATTGGCCTGGATTGAAAAAGGATATAGTTGAATATTTAGCTAAATGTCTAGAATGCCAACAAGTTAAGGAAAAACACCGACACCCAGCAGGGTTGTTACAACCTCTACCAATTCTAGAATGGAAATGGGAAACCATATCCATGGATTTCATCACCGGATTACCAAAATCGACCAGACAAAATGATTCCATCATGGTAGTGGTGGACAAGTTGAGCAAGTCTGCTCACTTCATTCCTGTCAAATTGACTTGCAAGGAAATAGATATTGCCAACATATTCATGAAAGATATATTCAGGCTGCATGGAATGCCTAAGGAGATTGTATTTGAAAGAGACAAGAAATTCACTTCAATCTTTTGGAAATCCTTAATGGCTGGTTTTGAGACTAAACTATTTTTTAGCACCACATATTACCATCAAACCAATGGAAAGACAGAAAGAGTAAACCAAATATTAGAAGACATGATAAGAATGCATTTAATTCATCAACCTAAGAAGTGGGAAGACTACCTGCCACTAGTATAATTTTCCTACAACAACGGTTATCAAGAATCACTAAAGATGAGCCCTTTCGAAGCCCTCTATGGTAGACAATGCAAAAATCCAATCAGTTGGAGTAATCAAGTGGATAGAATTTCAATCAGACCCAAAATGCTGAAGGAAATGGAACAACAAGTGGTTTAGATAAAACAAAATCTGAAAATCACTCAGGATAGACAGAAAATTTATGCCGACAAAAAGAGAACCCCCGGAGAATTCAAGACAGGAGACCATGTTTATCTTAGAGTTAGGCCCAGGAAGAGTTCCCTAAGGATAGAATCTTGTGAAAAATTGGCACCTTGGTATTGTGGACCCTTTGAAGTTTTAGATAGAGTGGGACTTGTAGCCTATAGGCTAACACTCCCTCCCACAGTAAAGGCACATAATGTTTTCCATGTCTCATTATTAAATAAATATGTACATGATTCTAATCACATAATTGACTGGTCTGTGATCCAGGTGGAACCAGAGGGAGAATTCCTTCCAGAACCTCAATGCATACTAGACAGAAAGGAAACCCCACTCAGGAACCAAACCATTGCACAAGTCAAGGTGCAGTGGAAACACTTTGGCCGAGATGAGGCCACGTGGGAAATGGAGGATGCCATGAGATAGGCATATCCATTTTTGTTCACTTCTATATATACAAATCACATTGATAGATAGAACATCGAAGACGATGTTCCTTTAAGGGGGAGGGAATTGTAACACCATGTTTCCCCCATCTTGTAAATATAACTATAATATCCAAGAGACTATGGAAAACTCCATATGTGTGAATGTTGATTCGATGGACCTTTGTATGAAAGGTAAATGAATGTAAATCTTGTTATTTACTAGAAAATAGATAAGTGTTGCATGACTATTGGAAGGGGGGATGTCCTTAGAAATATCATGAATGATATAAAAACAGATGGTGAAGGGGACTAGGAATGGTTGCATTAACCTTCACCAAACCAGTACTTACTGGATTTAGTTGCTTAGGACTAGAACAATCCTATGACCTAGAAATGAATTATAGTCACGATGGTAGGTGGGAGGACCTCCTCAAGAGTTAATGAGGGGATGGGGCATAACACCCATTTGAAAAGGATTCTAGACTTGACCGTGGGATTGGAATTCGAGCCACACACAACCTTGTTGAAAGAGGAGAGAAAAGGCAGGTGTGGTGGGTAGAGGGAGGCTAACGAAGAGTGCAGAGATGAGAGGTGAATCTCTTGGGTCCAAAGAAGAACTGTAAATAAGCGTTATGGTCATAGGAAATGGCAGAGAAGGTTATGATACAATTTGATAAATGAGGTCTGTCCTCCTTGCTTGGTATCGTGTAAACCATTGCCAAGAAC
>JASDQU010219961.1:5971-17928 GCA_032191745.1 Picea mariana
AATGTTTTTAGGTATTCCGTAGATACCAAAACCCTAATCCCTTAATCCAGGATTAATTTACAAATCAGCTAAAAATAGCAAAATTCGCTAAAAATAGCAAAAACCACCCAAAAAAAAAATTTCAGGGCGTTGCCCCGAACGCTGTGCGTAACCAGGGGGGGGCATACTTGCCCCCCCCGGGACCCCCCTAGGAAAGCGCCCGACGCACACGGCAGAGCCATAGGTGAAGGGATCGTCAGACGCAGTCATCGTATCTGACGCACCCACACACACACACATGCAAAGAATACAACACATACCCAACAATATTCTCCTTAGCGCTATATTGAAATCTCGTGTATAATCAGAAAATTGATAGTAATCAACTTGAGGGAGAATCTGAGGCTTCTTGAGGGTAGTTATGAGGGAGATAATTGTTGAACAAAATGTTTCTCTGATCCAAGGTTACACAAGATATTTGTGCTTATATGAGGGAAGAACTGAGGCCATTTTATGTGTGAATTCGAGGCCAAATTGTTTACAGATATGAGGTGCATATCTGAGTGGGTTAAGAGGAGAATTGAGGCAGATATAAGGGAAATTTTAAGGCTTGTATGAGGCTCAAATTCAACAGATCTGAGGCTGTGATGAAGGAAAAATTTGAAGCAGTTTAGGCCTGTTATAAGGGAAAATTGAAGGGCAGATATGAGACAAGTATAAGGGTTGTTTTGATGCAAGTATGATGAAGAACATGGCTGAGGTTAAGGACTGTTTTGGAGCGAACCTATGCTGATTTTAAAGTTTTTTTAAGTGCGAGCTACAAGAGTCTCTTGGCCAAGTGTCAGATTTGGTACATGAATAAATTTTGGTAAGATACAGGGGTAAAATTTGTTGTGAGTCTTTGGAGCATCCTAAGCAGGTTTCATGACTGTCTTTGAAGCAATTATCATAGGTTTCTAAGCAAGAGTTCTAACACAATTTTCAGAGCAATTCAAGTGGAGAATTTAGATCTATCTTGGCGGAATATTTAACTCAGCAAGGAAGCATAGTATAATGTTTGTATTAGTTCAAGGTCATAGTTTGTGCAGACCTAAATCTACAATGTTGATATAGACTTCGTTATAGAATGTAGCAGTGGCAGGTGGCCATAGGAAGCTACAACAACATAATTTTCCTTCTAGTCTATGGAAAACAAGCGAGGAATGTCATTACTCATCATGACATTGAAAAACAAGCAGAATCTTCATTGGTGTGCACTCTCAGGTATGCACTTGTATATATTATTTGCATCATTGTCATAAGGGTACTTGTAGGAGGAAGGAACCCTTGGTGCAATCGTGGATCTAGAGTAATCTCAGTGCATTCAGAGGAACAACACACTCGAAGTAAAGACTCCAGGTTTGATTGTTTTAAATTATCATGCCTCTAGCATACATTTCTAAGGTTGTTACATTACAAGTAGGTGTTGTAGCTGTGACAACAATCCTTAATTTTTTTTTATTCTAGATATGTACTCATGAATCTCCTCTAGGAGATATTCTTGTCTTGTTTCCTTTCGGTTTTTTTCTTTTTCCAAGTAGGTTAACAAGAGAGAAAGATGTTTATCCTTCAGAATTCAAAGGGATTTACTTAACTCAGAGGGAGTCAAACTAATTGAGAATAAGGATCATATCATTATATCAAAAACATGGTGCAGAGGAAATTAGTACACGTGCAATACCTTCCTACCCATGAGCAGATTGGAGATATCTTCACCAAACTACTTGTCAAGATGAAGTTCGAGTACTTCCGTGAGAGACTTGGTCTGGTGGAGAATGTATCCCTAGATGAGAGGGAGTGTTGATGATTACAACTATGTGAGACATCCTCCAGGTCACAGATTGAGTGAGTCGACCTGTGAGAGAGCCCATGAGTTGGGTGTGCCCATGATATGGGTGTGTTGTTCCTCTCTAAAAAAAATATGGAATGTTGTGTGCACTTGTGTGGGGTGAGGAATCCCATGAGTTGGGTGTGCCCATGAGATGGGTGTGTATTTCCTCTCTGAGATAGAGATGGAACTTTGTGTTCCCCTGTGTGGGGTGAGGAAGCCCATGAGTTGGGTGTGACCATGAGATAGGCGTGTTGTTCCTCTCTGAGATGAAGATGGAATGTTGTGTACCCCTGTGAAGGGAATATTCCCATGAGTTGGGTGTGTCGTTCTCTCTGAGATGAAGATGAAATGATGTGTACCCCTGTGAGGGGTGAAGGAGCCCATGTGATGGGTTTACTATTCTTCTCTGTGTAGAGAGTTGAGACGATGTGGAAATCCAGATGATTATCCTCTGAAACGTAGATCTGTTGAGTAGGACGTCACTGTGGATGAGCACAGGTGGACATGATCCTAGTGGTTGAGCACTGGTGAATGTGTGTCCAGATGATTCTCCTATGAGACACAGTGAGATAGAGAACTGTTGACTTGGACCTCCCTGTGGCCGAGCACAGATGGACGTACCCCTAGTGGCTGAGCATAGATGGATGTGCCCCTAGTGGCTAAGAACTAGTGGGTGTATGGGATCCCTTGTTATATTTTCTAAAAGTTAGACTTACCTGTAACCCTAATTGGGATGTAAAGGGTACAAGTCAGCCCCACCATAAAGTAAAAGATAATTAATGTAAAAGATAATTAATATGGTAATTATTAACTATATTTTGAGTTATTGAGGTCGACCATATTCTGCCAATAGAAACATCATTTAATGTGATAAGTCTTGTATAAATAAAGTTGAATCCCCGTTGAGGAAACACACTTATCATTATTTCATCTCATGATTTCAGAAGTTGTGTTCTGAAATTATGATAATTACAACACCCTCTTATGTGCTAGGTTTGGTGATAGTGTGGGAGGTCTTTCTCTTGAGAATATAGCAAAGGATTGGCTGGGTTTTCTTCCCTTGTTGAGAAGGGTTTCCCAAGATACTTCTTTTGTTCTTGTGCATGGTTATTCTTCTTGTGATCTTGGTTTATTGTAGACATTGTGTTTTTGCAAAATGGTTATGGTTCAGTTTATGCTAAACAGTAAGAAAATTAAAAATGCATCATCTTACAATAAAATCAACATTATCAACATGGTGTACATGTGGATCTAGCCAAAATCCAAGACATCTATGATTGGCCAGCCCCAACCACACTCACTGAGCTTCAGAGCTTCTTGGGCCTTGCCAATTTCTACTATAGGTTCGTGTTGGGATTCTCCCATATTGTATGGGCCCTCAACCAAGTAACCATGGGTGGTGGTAAGGAGAAATTTGTGTGGGGTAGGTCCCAACAACAAGCGTTCGATGATTTGAAGCAGTGCTTATGCTCAGCCCCAGTACTTTCACTACCAGACCTGCAACAACCCTTTGAGATCGAGACATATGCTTCAAACTATGTTGTGGGCATCGTTCTCACTCAGCACGACCACCCTATGGCCTATCATAGTAGGACACTATCAGAAGTTGTTTGTAAGTACCCTACTTATGACAAATAAATGTACTCCATTGTGCAAGCTTGACGCCAGTGGAGATATTTCATTCTTGGGAAAGACACAGTCATCCAAACTGATCATAAGCCACTGCAGTTCATGTAGAAACAAGGAAAGTTGTAGAATGTCCGCCATCAGAAGTGGTCCACGTACTTGCAACGATTCCACCTCAACATCAAGTATAAAATGGGAAGCACCAACCACATCATTGATTTCCTCAGCTGACCTCCAGTTGTGAAACTTAGCACTGTGTTAGACTCTTGCGGCCATGAGACCTCTGGATGGCCCTAAATCTACAAGACAAACCTAGAATTCGCCACCACCTAACAAATGTTGGGTGCAAACACAGTTTTCTCTAATTTCCATCTTCAGGACGGGTTGTTGTGTCGTCTAGGCAATATCTGTGTTCCATCAAGCGAGTGAGCGAAGCTGATCTGGGAAGCCCACTACAGTCAGGTGGAAAGACACTTCGACATCGAAAATAAAGTGGCAATGCTATAGAAACATTTCTATTGGTCAAAACTTCGACACAAGGTCAACAAGTATATCAGGTCCTGAACTGCCTGTGCGATTGTCAAACTGACCACTAAGAAATAGGGCCTATACACCCCTTTTCCTACTCCCGATAGGCCATCAGAATCCATCTCAATGGATTACATGTCAGGCCTCTCATCCACCAAGCAGGGCAATGAATGTGTTTTTGTGGTTGTGAATCGCTTTTCTAAGATGACGATTCTGGTCGCCTGCAAGAAGAGAATCACAGTAGAGGCCACTGCCAAGCTCTTCTNAACAAGTTCGGGTAAATTTTGGAATCCCACAAACCATTGTCTCAGATCGGGATAGTTGATTTATCATCACATTCTGGTCAAGCCTCTGGTCACTGCTGGACACCAAGCTCACCAAATCCACGTCCTTCCACCCCTAGACAAATGGCTAAATCGAGGTCGTAAATCGAATGATGCATATCCTACGCATGTATAATTCCAAGCACCCTCGCACATGGGGTGAGAGTCTCTCCTATGTTCAACATAGCTACAACCGAGCCCTGCATAGCTCAATCGAGCCCTGCATATCTCAACCGACCACAACCCCTTTCAGGTGGGGTTGGGATTCCAACCATTAGGTCCCATAGATGTTGCACTACCCCTTGCGGTCACCTCGAATGACTCATATCCTGATCCAACCGAAGTTGAAAAATCCACTTGGTTCATTGAGCGGATCCAAAACATCCGCCAACAAGTTCAGGATATCCTACAGAAGTCCAATGACAAGTACAAGCGACGCCATGATAACCATCGGGTGCCACATAAGTTTCAGGTGGGCGACAAAGTTTGGTTGCACTTGCAGAAAGAGCACCTTACATGATGCCATAAGAAGCTTCTCCCACTCCGTTATGGGTCATACACCATCACCAACACTGTGGGTGATAATTCTTTCGAGCTCAACATTCCTCCTTTCCTTGGCTTGCACCCAATGTTCAACGTGGATATCCCTCGACCGTATTTCCCACCATTACTGGACACCTCAAAGATAGAAGAACAACTGACACCAACATAGCTCAACCTCGACTGCATACAAAAGGCATCCAATGATCATATTGTGGAAAAACAGATCAAGGGCACTCGCCAGCAAAGGATCCATCTTTATCGAGTTGTCAAAGTAGGGCAACTCCTGCACCAAGGCAAGTGGCTCACCCGGGGCCAAATTCAACAGAAATTTCCTCATCTGATGGGGGAACTCAACAAAATGGAGACTATTGCTTCCTAATGGGGGAGGATTGATCTAGATGGATGATGGTGGCCTCCCACCTATTTCAACTGGCTCATTTTGGCAGTTTTTTCCCTAGTTTTTGGGTCCCTGACTTGCGGGGTCGTATTGAGGCCATTAAAAACATTTTTTAGAGATCGACACAGTCAAAATGACCATTGATAAATAACACCAAAATGTTTAGTCCTTGGATAGACCTTTCCAATGGGCTATCGTGCACCTAAAACGGATATCGTAAGCAAAAGTTACGAACCCGAGCAGTTGATGTACTAACTTACCCAAACGGGGCCCACATGACTTTTGGCACGTCATCTCCTAGGGTTAGGGTTTTTGGATGTCTAGGGTTTTTGACATTTCTATTTATTGTAAAAAGGCCTTCATAGCCTCATTGTAATCATCTTCTTGCGAATGAGCACAACCGTCACATCTCTTCTCAGAGATAATCCACCACCATTCTATCAAGCTTGTTTCTGTTGTATTTTACAGTTTCAACTTAGTTCCTTATTGAATAGAAACCAGATTTACTGTATATTTGTTATTTTATGTTAAGCATCATTTGATAATAACCCGTATTCATTTCATTCTACAAATATATTCCAGATCAATAACTATATGCCAAAATATGTGTGTAGCCATGATGAATCGAGATGCTTATCGAAACAAACATTTTCCTCCTTTTCTTTTTAAATCAAATTGCCATCGCAACCATCATTCATCCATTTTACATGGAAAGCGACTCAAATTTTTGGGTTTATTCTCAAACTGTAGAATGATTTTTGCAAGGTAGTCATGAACGCAAATTAGAGGAGCATCTTTCATCATTATTTACATAAAGGGGTCCCACCTATTTAGTATATTATTATATATATATATATAGATAATAAGGCATTGCAACCCATTTGCAAGCAGGGATTCCATGTTGCCCTTTTGGGGGTCAACACACCCCTTCAATATGCTCACCTATATTGTTTGCACCTATGCTCTTTTCATACATATATGGCTCACATAGTAGAGACTGCTAATTCTATTTTCAACCATTGTGTGGATAATTCATAGGAATGATCGTCGCCCAATTCCACTCTTCCACACCTTCACATTTGAAATTGTTTCGCGCTGGGGATTCTTACATGCCACATAATTTTCACGATGACCGAGTCATTTATGGCATATTGATTTGCTCGGATTTGTGAAAAACAGAGGCTAATTAGAACTTGTGTGAAGTAAATGTTGCGGTTTTATATGAACTTTCTAATGCTTTCTATTAGTCATTCCCTGTATTTTGTAACTAACTCAAGTTTGGAAAGCACACATTAGTAAATATGCCCTATGCACTTGGACTTAAAGAAATCTGACCTCATTAATGTACTTTTCATAACTTTCACGTTTATCAAAATGAATTTAAAGAAATAAACTTATAGCAAATAGAAAAAGAAAACAACATTTTTGTGTGAATAACCTATGTAGGACATTTTCTAGGAACAATCTTACTTCAGTGAAAATTTAGAGAAGGTACATGAACAAACTTCTTTGCTAAACCTAAACAATATGACATGGACATTATCTTTGTGGAAGCTAGGAGATGACAAGCACTGTAAATTGATCACTAGTGTTGAAGCTGTAGACATTGCCCATGCAAATGATGCTCTAACTCAAGATGTAACCATCTTTCAGAAAAATTGTCATAAAAAATCTCTTTACCTATCCATTTAAAAGACAACCTGACAAACTAGTAGATTTTTAGATATCTTATTATAGGTGAAGTAATGGGAAACACATAGGAGACAGGAAATGATGAAACTCTTGCACAAGAAACACAAGGATACAGGGTGTTTCGTAGTATCGAAGCGTCAAGCAATCTGATCCAGCCAGATCACAGATGTACGATGCATGGGAATAGTTATAAACCCACATTAGGCAAAGGCCACCGAGAGTAAGACAAATTGTTTCCACTACATGCAACATTAAATGAATCTATATATGAATTGCAATGTATCATCACAAGAGAATAGGTGCATGGAGCCAACACGAAAACAAGAACATCAATTGAGTATTTCTACTAGCCACCTAGCCATGAGGCCCATTTATCTTGGGAATTATAGTTCGACTGCAAAGGCCCCACATCCATGGCTTCTCCTAGAAAACATGTGATCTACTATAGCCTGCAATTCATGGAGACCGCATGCAATCCCGCCGTGTCATTCTCATGTTGACTAGCACTGAGAAGGAAAATTTTGAGAAGGGGACCCAACCTATAGTCAATGAGCAAGATCCCTAGCCTTGCCAAACAGTTTCTTGAACTATGCTTAAGTTTGTGAAGTTCACTAACTCTCTAATCCAGCATCTATTGTTTGTGCCGCCGTGAATCAACACCTTTGTTGAACTCAATAGGGGAATTCTACGGACTTCCCTCTCTATATTTTTTAGTTGTCCTCCTCTTCTTCGTTATCAGCCAAGATGAACTGGACAGGAAGATGACAGTGGGCCTACCTGTTGGAATGATTACTATGTACTTATGCTTTGCAAGTGTCTGAGTAACTAGGGAAAGTTCTAGCTGCGGGACTTGGGCTAGCTAGTGCTTGGATTTCTGAAATGCAGGATGAAGCACACCCACACTTTGCCAATCCAGAGGAAGCCAAAGAAGAGAGAAGTCATTATCCCGAACAATTGTACACCAAATCCAGCTGCCACCTCTAGGACAACCCTACTCATTCAAAAAGTTGTGCGAGACTGCAAAAACATCCCAGACATATGGTTTGCACTTACTCAAGCAATGTTCGGGTATCCAACCTAGCCACATTCACAACACTCATAATTCAACATAACATTTTCTGACATCCTAGTACCACTTGAGTTGGGGACCACCAAGCTAATAACGTTCAAAGCTTGTTAAGTACTGAATGTTAGTGTTAGAAGTATGTAACAGGGTGCAATATCTAGAAAAATAAACCACCGTGCACTAGATGTCAACATTGTCCTCACTTTCTCTTCTTTCTACTCTATAAGACTAATTGCATCAAACGATAGTGTTAACATATATAAATAAATAAGATCATCTTCTTTCCAAATCTTGTTTCCCTTTGACATATAAGTGTCAAATGACAATACACACACATATTAACAAGACATAATCCATGGCGCAGATCCATGCAACCATTATTGAAATGAGCAAATTACATAGCACAGTTCTATGAAATGTACTAGTCTACCTTTGTATGTGTCACTCTTTTCAAATGAAAATAATCCAAACTTTGTTTTTGTTTTGCAATATAGTGTGTCTTTTCTCAATTCAATGGTTACCTATTTCAATTTTGTATGTTTATTACTTAATTAATAATTTTGATTCAATACATTGTCCATTGTCATTTGATAGAAGGCTAGCTAATCTGTGTAATTCCCAAATGATAGATCGTCTCGCGTGAAAATTTGATTTCTCCGCCACAAAACATTCAATATGCAAATGCCTTGTAGTTTTGTACATCAAATCTTGACAAATCCTGTATTTCCAACCCACCACTGATAGGATAGCCATGGATGCAATATACACTTTGGATTATATGCACTACTATGCAATATGGATATATATCGTTGCATATGCACATAATTTACCAAAAAGAAGGCTCTTCCTTGTGTAATTGTTACAGGCATAGCTCCTCTTGGGACATTGTTCTTGAGTTTCTTCTCATGTATTGCTTGTGATTTTTTTCTCTCCTACAATTGATCTATTTCATTTTCATATGAAAGTAGTGCACCAAATGAAATGAGAAGATAAATAAACCCTTATGTCAAAATCACATGAAATATACAATATTAATGAACAACAAATGAGAAGCAAATGAACAGTTCACATATGAAATTAGAAAAACGCACCTCTCCAATCCTTGTTCCATGTTTCTTTCTTTTCCCTATTTTCTTTTTAAACAATGGTTATTGTTTTCATATATTGCACATCGAACAAGTCAAATAACAATGCAGATCAATGTTAGTGAGATGCAAACGTAATGCAAATTGTTGATATTTTATTTTCTGTGTGACCAGAGTATCTTCTATATCAACTGCTTGCAATATCCAACACAATTTATTGATCCAACATAGAAACAAGAACTCTCTAAATATGTAACAAGAATATGAAAACATGATTTTGTTTAGTTTATGTCATTTAGATTATGCTTAAGCTATGTCTATAGCATCGACCAACCAAGGCAAAAAGGAAAAAAAAAATCAATCTCAAAACAACATAGCTTGTTTTTGTTTTTGTTTATCTTTGATTCCTTTTCGATCTATATAGTTTCTGAAATGGCTCTTGAACAATTTAATCCACCCCTGGAAAATACAAATCATAAGAAATCACTAATTTGTTTTCACGTATATGATGCACATCAAAAGTATTTCATTCAATCATTTGATTCAACAATATAATTGATAAAAGAGGACTGGTTTGCTTAAACATTACACCAATTCCAATGCAAATTTGAATGAAACCAAGTAATTGCATCATGCATAGAGCACACAATATCAAACAACACGATGTGAATTCGCTAAAAAAAAATTCACATATATCAACTACCTTTAGAATATGGGAAATCATAAACATAAACCGTCGAGCAACTACTAGGTAACCAAAAGATTTTCTTTGAATCACTTCTAGATCCCTGTCATTTCCTTCTAAATAGGAAAAAACCAATGTGTCATAAATCAATGAGTTATCCTACAAATTACGACGCTTGTCACAATCCCTCATGCAAAACTATTGGAAGTGACGATATGTGGAGCTGTGACAGTGCAAAAAAAGTAGACATATCAATTCTTTGCACAAGATTTGAATATAGACCAAGTGATAAATAGACAAAGTGCCGGCTTTGTATAGCATACATCTATGTGGAAGTGTTGATGACATCTCTCTTTCAATTGCATAAGTATATATGTAACCAACTGTGCCAATGCCAAACCATAAATGGCATGAATTCTCAACGTAAGGGTCGAAAGTGTAGAATCCTGCACAAGGACTGAAAATAGAGCAAGCATTCGCTCAGTCTATTTTGAATCCTTGTGCAATCCACATGTCCACTTAATACAATATATTTTTAAGCCTTGTGTGGAGAAATTGCTTGGTTCATCCTCTCACATTGCTACACTTCTGCACCTAGGCATTCCCAATAGTTTTTCATCCATGATTGTGACAAGCAATGTAATTTGTAAAATAGGTCATTAATTTATGGTAAATTAATTTTCTTCGATTTAGGAGTAAAGGCCACACATATAGAAGAAATGCAAAGCAAATGTGTTGCTTATTTGTAGATTGCTCGATGGATTTTTATTTTTGCTACTTCCATTCAAAATCTAGCCAATATATATGTAAAAGACATTTTAGTGGATTGACATCCTACTCTTGTATTTCGGCCAATCCTAGCTCTACGATCTATTTATCTTTGTACAATTAGTTAGTCAAAAGAATTTTTACTTGGCCACTTTTTATGTTGGATAGAAGGTTTTGCAATAGCCATATCTCTTCCCTTTATACAAATGTGCCTCTCGCACAATATATAATCGGTCTATGTTCAACACATGTATGGAGAATTCATGGAGTCTAGCCTTCTACATTCACTTGGAAACAATTCTAAATCGTTGTCCTTTTCTTGCAAATTTGACAAAATCTACGTCTTACAAATGACTGGGATATCCTTAAGATTACACCCCCTATCATAATTCGTTATGCAGAGGTGCGAAACTACACGACAATAACCATCATGAATTCTCTACACAAACATTGAAAATACATAATACTGATTGTGCTAGCGATATTCCTCTTCCACTGTCGAAGTGCACAAGACATAGTTGCACCAAGAGTCGCCATATGTTTATAGTTATACTTTTTTTTTAAGACGATCTATTTTTAGGCCTTGTGTGAAGAGTCCACACAGGTCATCCTCCCGCATTACTACACTTCCACTCCTCCACGTTTCCAATAGTTTTGCATATGTGATTGTGACAAGCGATGTAATTTGCAATGTAGGTCATTGATTTATGGTACACTGATTTTCTTTGATTTAGGAGGAAACACCACACATCTAGAAGCAGTGCGAAGAAAATGTGTTGCTTATTTGTAGACTACTCAATGGTTTTTTATTATGTCAATTGTTATTTGAAAGTTAGCTGATATATGTGTAAAAGACATTTTAAAGGATTGGCATCCTTCTTTTAGCATTGGGGCAATCACAACTTTGCGATTTATTTATCTTTGGACAATTTTCTAGTAAAAATCATTTTTACATGGCCACTTTTGAGGTTAGACGAAAGTTTTTTCTATATCCATATCTTCCCCCTTCGCACAACTATGCCTCTCACACAACATACAATTGGTCTATTTTCAACACATGTGCCAAGAATTCATAGAATTCGGCCTTCTGCATTCACTTGGCAATAGTTCTAAATCATTTCCCTTTTCTTGCAAATCTGACAAAATCAACATCTGACAAATGACTGGGATATCGCCAAATTACATACCCTATCACAATTGGTTGTGTGGAGGTGTGAGGTAGCACGACGGTAACCATCATGAATTCTCCACAAAAGCATTGAAAATACACAGTACTGGCTATGCCAATGATATTCCTCTGTCAGTGCTAAGGTGCGCAGGACATAGTTGCATCGAGTGTCGCCATATGTACATAGAAAAATCCTCTGCAAAAATTGGAAAATGCTCATCTCTCTT
>JASDQU010219962.1:0-17924 GCA_032191745.1 Picea mariana
TCCTATTTATACTAAAAAGAAGCATCTAGAGGAAGATCCTTCTAGAAGCGGAAGCTTCTATTAGGTCTTCTTACATCCGCCTTATTCTATTTTATTGAAAGGTCTTATTAATATTGACCTTTATTACATCCGAATACATTGATCTACCTATGTGTGGGTTAGGACCTTAACAAATAATGGGCTCCTGTAGTGATCACCTTAGGGTTTGGTGGGATTTTTAGCTACAAAGATCATAAAATCTAGATGAGGAAATTGGTTACTCTGGAAGAGGAAGAGGTGATGAGCTATAATGTCGTTCACAACACTCACAAACAACACAACCAACTTATTGTCAAAAGCATTTTTGAAATTAATGACACTGAACACAATGAGCAATGAAAGAGTTAAGATGGACTCCCTTCCTCGTGACCCAAAGCACACCATCCCAAAATTCTAATGATTAGCAGAAATGCATGTAGCTCAACATTTACTATTAGAAGCTTGCACCAATTAATAAAGCAAAGGAGTTAAGAGGGACTCTCTTCCTCATGGCTAAAGCACATCAACCCAAAATTCTAATAATTAGCATAAATATATGTAGATGAACATTTACTATTAAAAATTTGCACAAATTAAAGAACTTCCTAACTAGTAAAGGGTTTACCTTTAGATGAGTGGCTAACATATATTAAAAAAACATATGTTTTGAAAGTTCAATATTCTTTTGGATTTGATAAAATATTTATTTATTAAAATATAAATAAAAATAAAAGTTTATTTTGGATTTGATAAAATATTTATTAATTAAAATATAAAATAAAAATAAAAGTTTGAAAGAATAATATTCTTTTCATTTGTGATAAAATTTATTTATTAAAAAATAAAATAAAAGTGAAAAACATGATAATGGAAAAAGATTTAATCCAATTTTACTTTCCAATTAGACATTTTGTCCATATGACTAAAATATTTTAATTTTATCAAGACTATTCAAATTATTTTTAACTTTTATATTACTATTCACATTATGATATATATTATGCTCATGTAAAAGCTTTTAAAACGATATACATGTTATGAAGTTTGTAGAAAATGGAAAAAAATTATATGGAACAAAGCTTTTTATATTTTTAATTTATATATTTAAATTTTTTTAAATAATATATATTTATAAAAAGTTGTATAATGTATAAAATGTTTTAAAGGATTAAAAGTAAAGATATTTATGATGTTTTTTATATTTTTAAATTATATATTTAAAATAAATAATATATATTTATAAAAAAATTATATAATGTATAAGAGGTTTTGAAGGATTGAGGGTCAATACTGATTGTGATGAGACTTATTGATGAAAGATAAAGTAAAAGTATACCAGGATTGAAGTCGGAAGGTGGAGGGAAACATCTGAACCCAATTCCATATTTGCATTCCAATTGGATTTTTCTTTTAATAATCAAATACCATATTTGCATTTCAATTGGATTTTGTTTTTAATAATCAAATACAGCGTTTCAAGTTCCATCGGTCCTTCATATGCCCCACATTTTGTCGGCGCATGACGCGGTAGAGCATCTTGTCCTTAACATGTGCGACGACCACTTCATATTTTTGTCGTCATTACATGTGCCAGTGCATATTTTGTCGTTGTGCACATATGAAAGGCAAAGGTTCGGCTGTCCGGGCCCTACCAGCTGTACACACCATATTCACTTCACCCAGACACGCAGATATGGATCGTTTTGGAAAACGCGTTGAAACCCGAGTCAGACAGAGCGCCCGGTATATTGTATTGGCGATTCGGAATATAGATCGCTCAAAGGGTTTAATCTCTATAAACTTCTCTGCACACCATCACCATTTTCATTGCAATTATTCCACAATTTTTGCCTTTCTCAGACCCCTAGCTGATTTCATCCCTCGCAACCTGCTTCGGTAGCATCGAACATCCTTCCCATCACTTCCATTTCTATTTTCCAATCGGCAATGGCTGAACCCTCCTCTGCCTCTGCGTATGCCTCCACCTCCTCTGCTGCAAATTCCGACTACGATGTGTTTATAAACCATTGTGGTCGGGATGCAAGGAAAACTATTGCCAGCCTTCTCTACCACCGCCTTCTTTCATATGGATTGAGAGTTTTTCTGGATCAGCCTGAATTGCAAGAAGACTTTTTCACTCATCGAATTGAAGACACTATTCGATTGGCCTCTGTTCACGTGGCCATTTTCTCTCCGCGATATGCCGAATCAATTTGGTGTCTAGAAGAGCTCGCTCTGGTGTTGAAGTCAAAAGCTCCCATAATTCCAGTGTTCTACGGCGTGAAGCCTACTGAGCTTCGGTGGACCCGGGGCAACGAGACAAGGTATGCTGAAGCGCTGGAGAAACACGCAAGGAAGACCGAGTCTCGTCTTCAAACGCCACGGTACGACTCCAACACAATTGAAAAGTGGAGAAAAGCTCTTTCTTATGTTGCAGATATAAGCGGTTTTGACCTGGAGGCGTATAACGGGTGATAACTCAAACTCTCAAACTCCCAGCTATTGTATTTTTTATGTTAGGGTGAGAACTCGAACTCCCGGCTATTGTATTTTAATGTTACATGATATATGCATATACTTTTGTTTTCTCATTATCATATACTTCTGTTTTTTCATTAGTTTTATTTAGTCATAGTCTATACGCTCTACGAAATCATTTCGTAAATATTTTTCTAGATTTTACCAGCGATTTTTATGGGGATATTTGTTCCAAATAGGGTAAAAAATAATTAGATGAGTAATTATTTTTATATAATCTTATAATCCAATTGAAGTGTCAGAGGATGTTTTTTATAATCTAATTGAAGTGTAGATGATATTTTTTTGGAGTTTAATGATGTTTTTTTTGGATGCTAATTCAAAAATAGATTTTAAACAACAAATAATAATAATAATAATATAGATTTTAAACAACAAAAAATAATAATTTGGTATATAATAATATAGATTTTAAATAACAAAAAATAGTAATTTTGTATAAATTTATGTCACCACATAATAATGATTTCTCTATTATTTTCCCCACTCATTATGTTTTCTCTATTATTCCATATGAGGGGGTGGGGGTATTTTCCCCATGAGGTAGTGCCTCAATATCTTTAAGGCATGCACTATGAGTGACAATTCCAAATCATGAGTTGCATAGTGTCTTTCATGCTCTTTCAACTTCCTTGATTCATAGCACACCACATATCCATTCTTACTAAGGAATCCACCAAACCTCTCATTACATGCATCAGTGCATACAATAAAGTATGTATTTGGATCAACCAATTCTGAATGCCACACAAAGCAGATGGCCAGATTTCATCAGTAAGTATGACTTTAACATAAAGCATATCAAGGGTAAAAAGAACAAAGTGGTTGATGCACTCAACGAGAGGGTGCATTAAAGGCATGCTACAACCATTAGAATGTACCAGTCAGAATTGAAAGATAGAATTCTAGAGGCTGCAAAATCAGATCAGAAATACATAGAATTAAAGGAAAAACTTCATAAGGGTAGTTTACAGCAGAAAGTTGAAGACTATAAGCTGGAAAATGATGAGATTCTTAGATACAGGGGAAAAATTTATGTGCCTAGTGCATAATGTGCCTTATGTTGGACACCCAAATTACTACAAAACTATTGCAATTGTCAAGAGCCAATACTATTGGTCGTGTATGAAGAAAGAGGTCGTTGATTTCATTGTTAGATGTTTGGCATGTCAAAAGGTCAAGGCTGAGCATAGACACCCAGTTCGCTTGCTACAACCATTGCCCATTCCTGAATGGAAGTGGGAAGTGGTAACACTTGATTTTATTACTAAGCTACCCAGAACCAAAAAGCACCCTGATTATATGATGGTGGTGGTGGACAAGCTTACCAAAGCTTCCCATTTTATTCCAGCAAAGCTCACTCACAAGGAAGCTAAAATAGATGATGTTTATTTGAAAGAAATAACTTGATTGCATGGAATGCCCCAGACAATTGTGTCTGACAGAGATCCAAAATTTACTTCAAATTTTTGGAAGGGATTGTTCAAGGGATTTGGAACAAATATGCAATTTAGCACAACTTATCATCCAGAGTCAGATGGGAAGATAGAAAGAGTGAATCAGAGAATAGAAGACATGCTAAGGCTGTATGTAATGGATAAACCATCTAAATGGGAGGATTATCTACACTTGGTAGACTTTGCTTACAACAATGGGTACCAAACATCCTTGAAGATGAGCCCATTTGAGACACTCTAAGGCACAAAATGCAACACACAAGTCAACCTAGACAACATAGTAGACCGCACAGTAGTTGGGCTAAAACTACTCAGGGAAATGGAAGAGCATATGATAAAAATAAAATAGAATTTAAAGGTTGCATAGGACAGACATAAAAGCTATGCTGATAAGGGAAAAACTCACAGGGAATTTAATGTGGGTGATCATGTGTTCTTGAAAGTAAAAGCCAACATAAGTTCCCTGAGATTGAGAAATTGTTCCAAGCTAACAACTCATTTTTGTGGGCCATTTCAAATCCTAGAAAGGATTGGGCCTGTAGCATATATGCTTGCCTTACCTGCATCAATGCATATTCATAATGTATTTCGTGTATCATTACTTAAGGCAATCCTTTCTAGAACAACACAAAAGGCCTCCACAGTGTACATCGAGTCTTATTGGCTGACAGTGGTGCCAATCGGTTTCCGTGGGTTGACGTGACAAACGTCCACTATGTAATAGCCAATAAAAGGCATCTTGGAAACTTGGAGCACTTTTCCATCTTTTGGCGTAGATTGACCCGCATTTCCAAGATTCCTTATGTACTAAGTCCTATAAAGTATGACAGCTGATCAAGGAATCTTGCACGACTACCCTGCTAGACCTAAAGTATGATTTACTTTTTCATTGATATGAAATAAAAGTATGATTTGGTCGGAAGAATCTTGCATGATTACTACCGCCAAATCTACGAAATAGATTGTGTGGTAACTTCAACCCACGGAAACTGACTGACACCACTGTCGGCCAGTAAGACATGAAATTGTTTAGTCATTCTTGATATGGGTTAAAAATCTTTCTTCATAAGTATGTATGTCCCACATTTTTGTATAAACTTTCCGTGCAATCAATGGTTGGCCATTCATAATTTGAATAATGGTTTTAACTTTGACAACCCACTGAAAATGATTTAGTATGAAATGACAAAGTATTTCTCCTTCATTTGGCCCAAATTCAAAAAGATTCTGGATAGACTGTAGAGGAGATATAACTGATACCAGAGTGTTTATTATCATTGGGTCTATAGCTCCTTTATTTAAGCCAAAATCTTTCCACCATAGCTCTTTATAGCCTGTATAGGTATAATCACTGCTTGGAAAAAGGATTTCTGAGTTTCTTTCTGGCCAATGAAATAACAATCTTGGTCTATTTAAACAGAAATATTGTTGATTATTTCCCAAAGTGTCCCTGATGTCCCAGATAAGATCTATATCATGGAAATGTCTGGTCAGAGCTTCTTGTGCTTCTATTTCCTTTTGTGTTGTTCTAGAAAGGATTGGTGCAAGCACATTTGAAATTCCAACTCAGATACATAAAAAATGCAGGTAATTTGTTCCATGTTTTTTGGCTTCATTTTGGACTTCTTTGACATTTACTAAGGAAATAGTCTGGCTGACATCACTGTTTTGTTGTATCCGGCTCACTGATTCTTTTACTATTACTTTAGAGACAACCTTGAGATGAAACATGTTTAAGTCTTTGTAGACTTGGATGGGGGATATAGCAGGTAATTTCCAAGCAGCTTGAGGTTGGGTTTCTACCTCTTCAATGCTAGCATAATTTAGACTGTATACCCTGGCTTTAAGAGCTTCGACTCTCTGTTTTAATATAAAAGACTTCCGCTTGCATCTATGAAATCTGGAAATTGTCTCTTATTGTGCATTTGTTAAATATTCTCGTTTCTACTTGCCTATTATTGCAATCTGTGTTCCTTGAAGGATTATGTGCCGAGGTTCACTCAAGGGAAAGATAAAGTTCTCTCATCGCTGAAGATAAAGTTCTCAGAGGAAAGCTGTGCTGAGGTTCTCTTAGGTCCTGGAGCACCTGTAGTAAGTCCCGCTAGGCAGGAGGCTGCTTAGGGCAGTTTTGGGTGTTGGGCTGTTTGAAGGTTCACTAGGAGTTTTCTGAAGGTTCGCATAAGGCCAGCAGTGGGGTTCACATAAGGTTCACCTTGGGGTTCGCTAGGATAACTGGATTGGTTCTACAGAGAGTAGCAAGAAGTAGAAGGTCAAGTAGCAGAAGAAAGACAGAAGCACGACACAGATCAATCTTCAAGCTTCATTCTCCGTTGGAGGAAGCCTCTGAGTTTTCAAATGGTATCAAAGCCATGCAACCATTTTCGCACCGGGTATGATAACATATCTCTTTCTCTTTTAAGGTTATTTTGTTAAAAATAAAGAAAGAAAGAATCTAGAGTTGTATCAAGAGTCTCAGGCCTTTGAAAGACAAGGTTTCCACTCTTGTGACTCTCTAAAGCCGTATCAGAAGTCTCGGGCCTTTGAAAGACAAGGTTTCCACTTCTGCGACTTCCTGACAGAGAAACTAGTTTCTGCCTGAGCAGTCGGCCAAGAGCCTATTTGACATTCTCTCTCTCTCTGGAGCAGAGGACTGAAATTAAACACCCTGCTTTTCTGTGCAGTTATAGTTATCTCTCCTATAACACATGGATTCTTCAGTTTGTTTCTGTTCTGTAAATAATACTTATGATAGTACTGTCTCAACATCTGAATCTCAACATTGCTTTATGATTCATTTTATGCCAACAATTGAGACCTTAGATCCCAGACTACAAGACATCTATAAGGGAATGAGACCTCCTGGGACACCTAAATATGGGTTAGGACATATTGAGTAATGTGATCAGGTTATTCCTGAATGTAGATTCTCAAATCCCCTACCTGAAAACATACAGAGACCATCAGTAGATGAAATTCATAAATTTCATTCAATAATGAAAGGATGTCCAAAGGGAAGCATAGAAGATGTCTGGATCAACAAAATGCTAAACTGGGATTTATTTACAAATCCAAAAACATTTGACTTCAATTTATCCACTTCAGATGGAGAAAAGGCCAAGATTGTCAGAATTATATTTCTAATAAATCTATATGGATTTCTTTTTATGAATGGAAGAAATTAAATCTGAATGCTGAAGTGAAAATGATGGAAGGAGGATCTGAGACACCTCCTAGGCATAAATGGAAAATTCTTGAAGGACAAACAGTTGAATCAAATTCGACTTTTCCTCCATTTAAAGGTATTGTCCTAGAAGACAACAATAGACAAGTCAGAGCAGTACCTCTATTGCTTGCTGACGATGCCACCCAAATGACGGGTGTTGACAACAAAGTCCAATCCTTATCAGAGCAACTGAATTGGACTAATAGAGCTTTAAGAGGCATGGAAACACACACATTTGTAACAAATGACTATGCTAGACGTGGACAAATCAGAGACCTACAAGTCTCTACCAACACTGTAGTCCAGTCGGTCAATGAAATAAATGACAAAGTTACAAATGTTGAGGAAAAATTAGACAAAACTCTAAAGGAGATATCCTATAAATCCCAAGAATCCAAAAGAGATCATGAGGAGTTAATGGAAGGATTAGGAGAAGCCTTTTCAACAATGGGTAAATCTCTATTAGAGATTAAACAAAAGGATCATATCCCTAACAAACCCATTCATGATTCCTTTATGCTACCAAATCGCCCAATCTCCATTGTGTCTCCTATATATAAACCTTCTGAAACCACAATGGACAAAAAATTCCCTCATCATTTTCCTCCTGAACAAGATAATCCAGAATCCTCTTCAAATAACCTTTCTCTTGTATCTATACAAAGACACTCATATGAGGATATTCCTCATCATGTAAGTAGACCGCCTGCACCAGATCTCTTAGGAAAGGGAAAACTACCAGAAACCCAAACCCTTGCAAAAGATTGGTTCCCAGAATGGAACATTGATAGTCTGTCAGTTGGATAGATTAGACAAATGATTGACAGGATGTATGTTTCATACAAACTCATGTGTATGAAAGGAAAAATTGAGGTTGAAGCATGCAAATCTATACTACAATGTTTCACTGGAACATTAAGTAAATGGTGGGAAGTCATTTCATCCCCTATCATGATTGCAAAGATGGAAGAAGAAATCTTAAGAGATGAACAAGATGATATTGTGTATCATATAAATGGGACCCTTCAAAATAACATGATAGGGGCCCTTACCACCTTGATTCTAGAGCATTGGTGTGGAACTGAGGAAGAATTGGCTGACAAACATGAGCTCATCCTTATGAATATGAAATGTAGAAAAATGTCTGAATATGAAGAATTTCACAAGGATTGGACACAGAGGATCTTTGAGGTCAAAGACAACCAAAATCTTTTATGGAAACAAGTTTACTTGGCTGCCATCCCTAGTAAATTTATAGAGTATCTAGAGATGCAGGAAGTTTTTAAACTTCCATATGAGATGTACACATGGGGAGAGATCTACTCCCTCATCACAAAAGCCCTGGTAGGACTTTGTATAAACATGAAAGTCCATAATTCTGTAAATAAGCTATCTCATCTACTAGACAAAAAATCTATATGTGAAAAATATTGTTTGTATATTACAGACCCTTTGAGGAAAAGGAAGAAAAAGTTGAAAGAAGACAGAGAAAAGAAAAGAAGTAAATACAAGCCAAAAACACACTATTACAAGCCTTAAGATATCAAATTAAGGACTCATACTCATCAGGTTAGACAACAAATCCAGTGTTGGATATGTGGAAAATCTGGACATATTGCAAGTAATTGTCCAGAAAGTAAGAATTCAAGGACGCCAAAAGGGAAGTACTCTGAACAAAAAGCTAAAGAAGCCCAACAGAAAGCAAATCTACAATTAGCTCTTCGAACACATTGCAACAGGTGCGGAGCAAATGGCCATCAGACAAATCAATGCCCACACCATCCCTTTGTAAAAAGAGAAGAAGTCCATCTGATGCAACAAGGTTGTTGTTCATATTCTACTAGTACATCTGAATTTGAATATAACTTAGAGGAAGAAGAAGTTTTGATAAATCAAAATTGCACATGTGAAAATCCTAACTTCTGTTCTTGTGGAGATACTTCTGAGTCTGAATCTGAGCCAAACATCAAATTCAGGGAAAAAATAAAAATTTGTATGTACAGCAGCACAGGTGATCAAGAAGCACAAATGCTAGCACAAATCAAAGCCTTACTAGAAGGGGATATGAAAAATTCTCTTCTTGAAATTACTAAATTCAGAACAAAGGATGAAAAATCTCGAATATTTCAAAAAAGAGATGAATAAGCCTTTATTTCTAGAAGCTTCTTTTGAAAGAAACACCAAAACGTTCATCAAACATAACAAGGAAGCAAAAATACAGCATACTTCAGTGACTGATTTAGCCAAAGAAATAGTCCTCTTAAAAAAGGAAGTTGTTGGTTTAAAAAACAAATTGGAAAAGATTGAAGAAGAGTCTGAAAGCAGTTATAAGGTAGACTCTTGGGAAAGACAAGAAGTCAGAAACATCAGAGAACAGCTAGATTCTCAGCCGCCTCCACTAGAAGATGTACCTATAGAAATAAGGCCTCAAAATACAACTCAACTCCAAGGGCTGAATGCTATGAAGATCTTGCCTATCAGATTTCAGAAGTATCATGTCCAAATAAAGCTAGAAATAAACTCTGAAATCTTTTGTTTAAATGCATTGTTGGATACAGGTTCTGATATGAACCTCATTCATAAAGATTTAATTCCCTATAAGTATTGGTTTCCTAGCAGTTTCTCTGCTATAGGATTAGGGAATATTTCTAGTAATATGGATTTTGAAATTCCCAAAGGCATTCTACTATTTGATGAATATGCTTTAGGAATGAAATTCTTATTGTCTGAGCTACCAGTAGACTGTATTCTGGAAACTCCTTTCTTATCAGCAGTAGAGCCACACGGTTCTGCTAAAACTTCAAGTGGTAATCTTGGATATTTCATTACCATGCCAGGCATTAAAGGACATCCAGCTAAGAAGAAAATCTCAGATTTTATCTTAGAATCCCATGCCCATATTGCCTATTATTCCAAAGAGCCAAAAGGTATGATTATTATTAACACTTGGGATGATTACAAAAATATTCCAATTACAGAGCATATTGATGATAACTTGGACTGGGAAACTTATTTCAGAAATTGGGCACCACATTGGGAATTAAGATGGTCCGAAGGAGTTGAATTTGGTCATCCTGGGTTCTCCTCGAATTCCAACATTCATGTCATCCCACCCCAACATGTAATAGGTCAAATTCACCAAGCTCCTACTATTGCAACTAGACAGAAACTGGCAGAAATGGGAGATATATCCAGAATCAGGTCTGCTAACAGAAACTGGTTTTGCCAAAATACACAACAATGGAACCAGACTCCAGCTTGGTCCTATTTTCAAATAAATAGGATGAGAACTTTACAGTCATGGCCTCAACAAGATCCAAATCAAAGAATGTTTCAGATAAATTATTTCCAGTATAAGGCCATGTGAGATCATATTTGTTTATGGACTGATAGATACCGATATTATTATTGCATGATAAAATTCTCTAATCAGTTCATTACATTTCCAGAACCAGACTGGTTTGGAAATTGGTGGAAAAGGTTTGGTTTAAACTCTAGTGCTATACATCCTGATGTCATAGACACAGCAAGAATGTTTTTATTCGATCATTGGAATTTTCCCAACAATGTGTATAACCTAGAACAAATTTCTGAAGATGATTACCGAATGCTTTTTGTTAGAGAAAAACATCCATGGGTTATTCTCCATCGAAGGAAGCCTCTGAGTTTTCAAATGGTATTGAAATATCCATGATTACCACTTGAAGTTTTAACAGAACTGTGTGGCTCTACTACTGATAAGAAAGGATTTCCGAGAATACAGTCTGCTGGTAGCTCAGACAATAAGAATTTCATTCCTAAAGCATATTCCTCAAATAGTAGGATGCCTTTGGGAATTTCAAAATCCATATTAGTAGAAATATTCCCTAATCCTATATCAGAGAAACTACTAGGAAACCAATACTTATAGGGAATTAAATCTTTATGAATGAGGTTCATATCAGAACCTGTATCCAGTAATGCATTTAAACAAAAGATTTCAGAGTTTATTTCTATCTTTATTTGGACATGATACTTCTGAAATCTGATAGGCAAGATCTTCATAGCATTCAACCCTTGGAGTTGAGCTTTATTTTGAGGCCTTGTTTCTATAGGTACGTCTTCTAGTGGAGGCGGATGAGAATCTAGCTGTTCTCTAATGTTTCTGATTTCTTGTCTTGCCCAAGAGTCTACCTTATAACTGTTTTTAGATTCTTCTTCAATCTTTTCCAATTTATTTTTTAAACCAACAACTTCCTTTTTTAAAAGTACTATTTCTTTGGCTAAATCAGTCACTGAAGTATGCTGTATTTTTGCTTCCTTGTTATGTTTGATGAATGTTTTGGTGTTTCTTTCAAAAGAAGCTTCTAGAAATAAAGGCTTATTCATCTCTTTTTGAAAGATTTAGGATTTTTCATCCTTTGTTCTGAATTTAGTGATTTCAAGAAGGTTTCAAGAAGAGAATTTTTTACATCCCCTTCTGGTAAGGCTTTGATCTGTGCTAGCATTTGTGCTTCTTGATCACCTGTGCTGCTGTACATACAAATTTTTTTTTTTCCCTGAATTTGATGTTTGGCTCAGATTCAGACTCAGAAGTATCTCCGCAAGAATAGAAGTTAGGATTTTCACATGTGCAATTTTGATTTATCAAAACTTCTTCTTCCTCTGAGTTATATTCAAATTCAGATGTACTAGCAGAATCTGAACAACAGCCTTGTTGCATCAGATGGACTTCTTCTCTTTTTACAAAGGGATGGTGTGGGCATTGATTTGTCTGATGGTCATTTGCTCCGCACCTGTTGCAATGTGTTTGAAGAGCTAATTGTTGATTTTCTTTTTGTTGGGCTTCTTTAGCTTTTTGTTCAGAGTACTTCCCTTTTGATGTCCTTGAAATTTTACTTTCTGGACAATTGCTTGCAATATGTCCAGATTTGCCACATATCCAACACTGGAGTGTTGTCTAGCCTAATGAGTATGAGTCATTAATTTGATATCTTTAGGCTCGTAATAGTGTGTTTTTGGCTTGTATTTACTTCTTTTCTTTTCTCTGTCTTCTTTCAGCTTTTTCTTCCTTTTCCTCAAAGGGTCTGTAATATACAAACCATATTTTTCACATATAGATTTTCTATTTGGTAGGTGGGATAGCTTATTTACAGAATTATGGAATTTCATGTTTATACAAAGTCCTACCAGGGATTTTGTGATGAGGGAGTAGATCTCTCCCCATGTGTACATCTCATATGGAAGTTTAAAAACTTCCTGCATCTTTAGATACTCTACAAATTTACTAGGGATGGCAGCCAAGTAAACTTGTTTCCATAAAAGATTTTGGCTGTCTTTGACCTCAAAGATCCTCTGTGTCCAATCCTTATGAAATTCTTCATATTCAGACATTTTTCTACATTTCATATTCATAAGGATGAGCTCATATTTGTCAGCCAATTCTTCCTCAGTTCCACACCAATGCTCTAGAATCAAGGTGGTAAGGGCCCCTATCATGTTATTTTGAGGGGTCCCATTTATATGATACATAATATCACCTTGTTCATCTCTTAAGATTTCTGCTTCCATCTTTGCAATCATGATAGGGGATGAAATGACTTCCCACCATTTACTTAATGTTCCAGTAAAACATTGTATTATAGATTTGCATGCTTCGACCCTAGTTTTTCCTTTCATACACATGACTTTGTATGAAACGTACATCCTGTCAATCATTTGTCTAATCTGTCCAACTGATAGACTATCAATGTTCCATTCTGGGAACCAATCTTCTGCAAAGGTTTGGGTTTCTGGTAGTTTTCCCTTTTATAAGAGATCTGGTGCAGGCGGTCTAATTACATGATGAGGAAGATCCTCATATGAGTGTCTTTGTATAGATACAAGAGAAAGGTTATTTGAATAGGATTCTGGCTTATCTTTTTCAGGAGGAAAATGATGAGGGAATTTTTTTTCCATTGTGGTTTCAGAAGGTTTATATATAGGAGACACAATGGAGATTGGGTGATTTGGCAAGATAAAGGAATCAGGAATGGGTTTGTCAGGGATATGATCCTTTTGTTTAATCTCTAACAAAGATTTACCCATTGTTGAAAAGGCTTCTCCTAATCCTTCCATTAAATCTTCATGATCTCTTTTGGATTCTTGGGATTTATAGGATATCTCCTTTAGAGTTTTGTCTAATTTTCCTCAACATTTGTAACTTTGTCATTTATTTTGTTGACCGACTGGACTACAGTGTCAGTAGAGACTTGTAGGTCTCTGATTTGTCCACTTATGGCATAGTCATTTGTTACAAATGTGTGTGTTGCCATGCCTCTTAAAGCTGTATTAGTCCAATTTAGTTGCTCTGTTAAGGATCAAACTTTCTTATCAACACCCTTCATTTGGGTGGCATCGTCAACAAGCAATAGAGGTACTGCTCTGACTTGTCTGTTGTTGTCTTCTGTCTTTCTTCTACTACTTGACCTTCTACTTCTTGCTACTCTCTGCAGAACCAATCCAGTTATCCTAGAGAACCCCAAGGTGAACCTTATGCGAACCCCACTGCTGGCCTTATGCGAACCTTCAGAAAGCTCCTAGCGAACCTTCAAACAACCCAACACCCAAAACTACCACAAGTGGCCTCCTGCCTAGTGGGACTTACTACAGGTGCTCCAGAACCTAAGAGAACCTCAACACAACTTTCCTCCAAGAAATTTATCTCCAGTGATGAGAGAACTTTATTTTTCCCTTGAGTGAACCTCGACACATAATCCTTCAAGGAACACAGACTGCAATAATAGGCAAGTAGAAACGAGAATATTTAACAGATGCACAATAAGAGACAATTTCCAGATTTCATAGACGCAAGTAGAAGTATTTTATATTAAAACAGAGAGTCGAAGCTCTTAAAGCCAGGGTATACAATATGAGCAGGATGATCTTTACTCGCTCACACTTACAGACTTGCAAATAATTGCACACAGAATGACTCGAAAGCTCAGACAGAAGGGAGCTTTAGAAAGATTTGGACTAACTCACTAACTCCTTGAAAAAACTCTCCTCAATGAATCCTTCATCTCCTTATATACAAATTTTTGGAGATGAAAATCATTTTAGGATGGGACTCTGGACCCTACATGTCTGCCACACAATCTATTTCGTAGATTTGGCGGTAGTAATCATGCAATATTCTTCCGACCAAATCGTACTTTTATTTCATATCAATGAAAAAGTAAATCATACTTTAGATCTAGCAGGGTAGTCGTGCAAGATCCCCTAACCAACTGTCACGCTTTATAGGACTTAGTACAAAAGGAATCTTGGAAATGTGGGTCAATCCATGCCAAAAGTTGGAGAAGTGATCCAAGCTTCCAAGATGCCTTTTATTGGTTATTACATAGTGGAGGTTTGTCACGTCAACCCATGGAAACCGATTGGCACCACTGTCGGCCAATAAGACTTGATGTACATTGTGGAGGTTGGTAATGTCAACCCACGGAAACCGACTGACACCATTGTTGGCCAGTAAAACATGAAAATATCTTTGAGTCATTATTCCACAGGCTGATCATGGAAATGATTAAAGCGGTCTGGGTCCCAGTGATGAGTGTAAACTTCTCTATACATTTGTGGATGTTCATCACTATCTTCATCCTGCTGCAATACATATCTTGTACGAATAACCCATGGATGCTTTTCTCTAACAAAAAGCATTCGGTAATCATTTTCGGAAATTTGTTCTAGGTTATACACATTGTTGGGAAAATTTCGATGATGGAATAAAAACATTCTTGCTGTGTCTATGACATCAGGATGTATAGCACTGGAGTTTAAACCAAACCTTTTCCACCAATTTCCAAACCAGTTTGGTGCTAGAAATGTAATGAACTGATTAGAGAATTTTATCATGCAATAATAATATCGGTATATATCAGTCCATAAACAAATATGATCCCACATGGCCTTATACTGGAAATAATTTATTTGAAACATTCTTTGATTTGGATCTTGTTGAGGCCATGACTGTAAAGTTCTCATCCTATTTATTTGAAAATAGGACCAAGCTGGAGTCTGGTTCCATTGTTGTGTATTTTGGAAAAACCAGTTTCTGTTAGCAGACCTGATTCTGGATATATCTCCCATTTCTGCCAATTTCTGTCTAGCTGCAATAGTAGGAGCTTGTTGAATTTGACCTATTACATGTTGGGGTGGGATGACATGAATGATGGAATTCGAGGAGAACCCAGGAAGACCAAATTCAACTCCTTCGGATCATCTTAATTCCCAATGTGGTGCCCAATTTCTGGAATAAGTTTCCCAGTCCAAGTTATCATCAATATGCTCTGTAACTGGAATATTTTTGTAATCATCCCAAGTGTTAATAATAATCATACCTTTTGGCTCTTTGGAATAATAGGCAATATGGGCATGGGATTCTAAGATAAAAGCTAAGATTTTCTTCTTAGCTGGATGTCCTTTAATGCCTGGCGTGGTAATGAAATATACAGGATTACCACTTGAAGTTTTAGCAGAACCGTGTGGCTCTACTGCTGATAAGAAAGGAGTTCCCATAATACAGTCTATTGGTAGCTCAAACAATAAGAATTTCATTCCTAAAGCATATTCATCAAATAGTAGAATGCCTTTGGGAATTTCAAAATCCATATTAGTAGAAATATTCCCTAATCCTATAGCAGAGAAACTGCTAGGAAACCAATACTTATAGGGAATTAAATCTTTATGAATGAGGTTCATATCAGAACCTGTATCCAGCAATGCATTTAAACAAAAGATTTCAGAGTTTATTTCTAGCTTTATTTGGACATGATACTTCTAAAATCTGATAGGCAAGATCTTCATAGCATTCAACCCTTGGAGTTGAGCTGTATTTTGAGGCCTTGTTTCTATAGGTACATCTTCTAGTGGAGGCGGGTGAGAATCTAGCTGTTCTCTGATGTTTCTGATTTCTTGTCTTGCCCAAGAGTCTACCTTATAACTGCTTTCAGACTCTTCTTCAAGATTTTCCAATTTGTTTTTTAAACCAACAACTTCCTTTTTTTAAAAGGACTATTTCTTTGGCTAAATCAGTCACTAAAGTATGTTGTGTTTTTGCTTCCTTGTTATGTTTGATGAACGTTTTGGTGTTTCTTTCAAAAGAATCTTCTAGAAATAAAGGCTTATTCATCACTTTTTTGGAAGATTCATGATTTTTCATCCTTTGTTCTGAATTTAGTGATTTCAAGAAGTTTTCAAGAAGAGAATTTTTCATATCCCCTTCTGGTAAGGCTTTGATCTGTGCTAGCATTTGTGCTTCTTGAGCACCTGTGCTGTTGTACATACAATTTTTATTTTTTCCCCGAATTTGATGTTTGGCTCAGATTCAGACTCAGAAGTATCTCCACAAGAACAGAAGTTAGGATTTTCACATGTGCAATTTTGATTTATCAAAACTTCTTCTTCTTCTGAGTTATATTCAAATTCAGATGTACTAGTAGAATCTGAACAACAACCTTGTTGCATTAGATGGACTTCTTCTCTTTTTACAAAGGGATGGTGTGGGCATTGATTTGTCTGATGGTCATTTGATCTGCACCTGTTGCAATGTTTTCGAAGAGATAATTGTTGATTTTCTTTCTGTTGGGCTTCTTTAGATTTTTGTTCAGAGTACTTCCCTTTTGATATCCTTGAATTTTTACTTTCTGGACAATTACTTGCAATATGTCCAGATTTGCCACATGTCCAACGCTGGATTTGTTGTCTAGCCTAATGAGTATGATTCTTTAATTTGATATCTTCAGGCTTGTAATAGTGTGTTTTTGGCTTGTATTTACTTCTTTTCTTTTCTCTATCTTCTTTCATCTTTTTCCTCCTTTCCTCAAAGGGTCTATAATATACAAACCATATTCTTCACATATAGATTTTTTGTCTGGTAGTTGAGATAGCTTATTTACAGAATTATGGACTTTCGTGTTTATACAAAGTCCTACCAGGGCTTTTGTGATGAGGGAGTAGATCTCTCCCCATGTGTACATCTCATATGGAAGTTTAAAAACTTCCTGCATCTTTAGATACTCTACAAATTTACTAGGGATGGAAACCAAGTAAACTTTTTTCCATAAAAGATTTTGGTTGTCTTTGACCTCAAAGATCCTTTGTGTCCAATCCTTATGAAATTCTTCATATTCAGACATTTTCCTACATTTCATATTCATAAGGATGAGCTCAGGTTTGTCAGCCAATTCTTCCTCAGTTCCACACCAATGCTTTAGAATCAAGGTGGTAAGGGCCCCTATCATGTTATTTTGAGGGGTCCCATTTATATGATACACAATATCACCTTGTTCATCTCTTAAGATTTCTGCTTCCATGTTTGCAATCATGATAGGGGATGAAATGACTTCCCACCATTTACTTAATGTTCCAATGAAACATTGTATTATAGATTTAGATGCTTCAACCTCGGTTTTTCCTTTCATACACATGACTTTGTATGAAACATACATCCTGTCAATCATTTGTCTAATCTGTCCAACTGATAGACTATCAATGTTCCATTATGGGAACTGTTATCCCCGATATCTAGGGATAACTAGGAGATCATGTCTTGAGGCCCACATGGTCCTAGACATGGAGTACGAGAGCGGATCGACTTGAGCATGGCCCTTGAGGGCCCATTTTTCTTCTTCTCAGCCGGACTTGTCCTGTCCGCAGTAACAACTTCCATC
>JASDQU010219964.1:14123-27059 GCA_032191745.1 Picea mariana
GCATCCCAAGGTCTTGTGAGACCATTAAGAGTTGTCATGATGAGTTCATCTTCATCCAAGTTGTCTCCAATTGCTTCTAATTGTTCCTTGAAATGAGTAACCCTGGAGAAATAGTCTTGAACTATTTCTCCTTTCTGCATCTTTGTATTCTTGAGTTGGGTTCTCAAGTTCATCTTCCGATTGATGTTCTTTCCTTCATACATTCTGGTTAGGGCATCAAACATCTCTTTTGGAGTATTCTTAGAAGACACTTGAGGGATCAAGTGATCTTTAATTGAATCTGCAATTATCCTTTTGGCCCTAATCATATCCTTCTTGTACTTCTCTTTGGCTGTATTTTCTCCGGGTTCCGGTACATTTTCTTTTATGTATTTTGCAAGGTCATTCTCTTCAAGAATGAGTCCAATTTTGTACTTCCACGCACGGAAATTTTCCACACCTTCTAACTTGTCAACAAGCTCGGTGCTTGCAGACATCTTGACTTGAAGCTAGGAAAATGACCATAAAATGAAAGTGTTCAGAAAATGAATCTGAACCTACCAGGAGATGCGCTGGGCTGAGGTGAGTTGGTTGGAACTAACCGTTTCATGAAATTTCAAGTTTTACCCCTTGAAACTTGACCTGCACAAATCTAGGCTGGTACTTCTGGTACTAGTTCTGGTTTTCTAGCACCATTAAAACTTAGGGTTTGACTTTTCGGAGAGTCTGGTTGCGCTCAAGCTGCCAAAGGATGCGTTAGGGTAGGGCGCACTTCCCTATATAGTTTTTAGTCATAAATTCCTCTCCAATAAAAAACCCTAATTTCCTTATATGACAACAGTGACGTTTTTGGATACCCAGTGAAAGGTGCTCTATTTAGTCCAACTTTGATTCCATGTTAATTTTTAATGTTGTTATTAGGTTCTTTTCAATTTACTAGAGCATTTCTAAAACAACAGCATAAGTAGGATCACTGAAAGAAACACAATTACAAGGTACACAACATTTTATCCTGGGAAACCCTCATGGGGGAGAAAACCCAACAAAACTTCCTCAATAATAGATTGCCAATACAATGCCAAGACTTAAGACCAAACCACCAAGAATAAACTCGGATTGAGCATGTGCCTCTCTTCTCCTTCTTGCAACTGCAACTTCCTTCAAAAGATGCGCACTAGAAGTGTGAGTGAGTGAGTGAACAAATGAGGCGCCATCCTCACTTATAAATACTAGTTGAGGAGGCGCTAGGGTTATGTCTCTTCACTTAGTAGGGTCGACTTCTTCCAAGAGTGGTTAAAACCACTTTATAAACCCTAGGGGGCGACTTTACAAATACCACCATATAAATATGGTTTGACTAATCCACAAAAGGGGATTTGGTTTTATACAAGACTCAACATGATCAATCCACAAAAGGGGATTTGATCTATAAGATAATAACTCAAATATAATTAGAATATTCTTCAAAGTTGCAATATTTCAACACAACAGACCAAACAGGGAGTCTCAGAGCCCTGTAGCTGTTGCTTGGCACCTTGGGAGTTAATTCCCAGCAATTCTCTTCACTTCAGGTGAATGCTCACGGGCTTGACAACCTGTTTCCTTCCCACAACAAATCTCTTATCTGGAGAGAGAATGCCTACGTGCCTGACAAATCGTTTCTTAGACCATGGGCATGACAACCTGGCTCTTCGACTTGCACAACATCAGGTACCAGTACGGATGGTAGCATGGATGAGTGAAAAATAGTAGGAATCATGAATGAATGATATCCAAAAGATGATGAATTACACTATCTCCCCACATGTATATATGCATGTGTCCTTTAAGACACATGGCACTCAAGGGACTCCCTTTTTCCACTTGTAATTCGTTCCCTTCCCCCCAGGAACTTAGGATAACATAAAGTTATATCCATACTTTAGACTTTAGGAATAATAATATAATAATCCTTTGGGATTAAACCCTCAAGCGTAGCCCCTTCTTAGACTCTTAGCCCCCTTTCCCATCCTAGTGGACTTTAGCCCCCCGTCTCTTTTGTGTGGAAGGTTGGCAGCAGTGATGTACTTATTAAAATATGAGTGTTTACATATTACAACAATAGGCACGCTGGCCTTTTAGCCAATCTAGGCTCTCCAGCCTAATAATCACATAAGCATTCTAGCCTATAATAACCTGGCTCACCAGCGTATACAACATATGTACAATTGGGGTTCAACCTAGGGCTATTACATAGTCCTAGGAATTAAAAGTCCTTATCCCCCTAGGGTTTTGTCTTGGCTAGCTCAAAGTCTAGGGTTTATAAGGCCATAAACTTTAGATCTTGACCTAGTTCACTCTAACCCTCAATTTGGACGTCCTAGAAGAAGGAGATGGCACCAAGGGTTTATAAGGCCATAAACTTTAGGGATCCCCCTTTCAATTTGATCCTAGGCCATAGTCCTAGGGTTTCAAATTCTCATCTTTTTGGCTATCCAATCCATGGTGTTGCTTGACTCCATTGCCCAAAGAGAAAACGTCACTAGTCTTCGGTTTACAAGTGTTTGCAGTCTCACACAAACTTTCTCTTTCATAAAGCAACCTAATCATTGGATACCTAACCTCTCTCACTCACTAAAACTAACTCAACGCTTGGCAAACATAGTGTATATATTACTGTTGTTATAAAAGGTTTGCTACAACCATTAGGGTTTACCAATTGTTGATAACTTACTTAATATTGGGGTAAAATCAGCTTAAAACCATTTTTTGATGATTGGATATCGATCTATGCATCAAGGGTTTAATTATGAGATATAATTACTGATTTTTCTGGGCTGATTTATTGTTGCTGTTGTTAATTATTCATTGCTGATATACACTGGTTTACTGCTGCAATTTTACAACAGCAATTAGTCTTTCTTCATATCTAGTATCTAGAGGTGATTGGTAGTTGATAACTTGATATAACTTGGTAATTGACTATTATATGGATTGAAATGTTTCTTGTTTTGCACAGGTCAACCAATTACCTCCTATAATCAAATTCCAACCTTCCCACTTTCCTAGACCTAGCCTAACTCATCGAGTGATTGAGATAGAGGGCCTATAGACTTGCTTTTAGCTTGCTATAGGATCCTTTGAGGTTATTAGGAAAGCCTCCCTTGTGTTGGACCTCTTTCCTTCACTAAAGTGAGGGAAGTACTCGCCTAGGTGACAGTGACAAGTACTACTAGTTGTTACACAAGATTGGCGTCTTGTGGAAGGCTTTGCACAAGTACAAATCCTGTGATAGCAGATGGCACTTTTTCCTCTTTAGATTCCTTGTCACTAAGGCTTCGATGTGAGAATCGAGATTGTCTTATTGGGTACCAAACCATCAGCCCTTCGTTGTTCCTTTGTTCAATAGGGAGTTTAGTAGCATCTTTAGGGTCCCCTGTGCAAGGTTCAACACCATTTCTTGGAATATTCATAAACGGGCTTTAATCTGTGTATATTGGATAAATCTGTATGAATATTTCAAGAATAAAAAAGGAAAATATGGGAAATGTAATTTCAGCACTGAAAATTGCTCAAATGCTGAGAAAATACCCTTGCAATGAAAGATTTGTTCACTGAACGCAACAGTCCACTTCATTGTCTATCACTGTCCACAAATTTGCAGCAAGAAAAAAGCACTAAAATCCCCTCATTGCCACATTGTTTCTCCCTTCACTGCTGAAAATGAAATGGTAAAAAATGAGAGCTTGTTTGTGTTTTGAGTGCATGAGAGTGTTAGGAAGAGGGATTAGGGGCTTTGGAGGAGAGTCTCACATGAGAGTGTTTGGAAAATGAGGTATTAGGGTTTTGGAGGAGTCCCACCCGTTCCTCTTGTTTTTTTGGCCTTTTTTAACTTAAAAGAATATTTTTTGAAGTGGAAGTCGCACTATGAAGAACCCATGAAGAACCCAAATTGCAGTTTGGGTATCGATTAGAGGGGCCATCCTCATATCATGCTTGGGAAGCGCCCGGCCAAACCTGGGTTCTTCGGGGTCTTTTGGGTTCGCCTTGGGATGTTCTGGTTCTGGAACCTGGGACGAGATATGGGAACCCACTTTGGGTTTGTGCACCCAAGGTTTGGGTGCTGGTACCTCGGTAACATAGTTCTCCAAGTTTCATGACCAGGACTGATTTGTGCCAAGCCCTCTTTAGGCCTTAAATCCCATATAAGAGTTATGCATATCATAAACAAAAGGGCACTTGTCTGAAGTGGGAACACTGCCATGTTCAGGGATTTTTATAATTGTGCCAAGCCCTCTTTTGGCCTCAAATTCCATATGAAATTTATGCATATCATAAACAAAATCTCATTTGTCTAAACGGGCAACAATGCCATGTTTAGGAATTTTTGTCAAGAGCTAAATTACACATGGAATTGTACACATTCATTGATATTGTGATCTCTAGAGTTTGTATTGTATCATGCTTGAAAATAATTCGGAAGGAGAGAAGAAATTTAAGTTTTCCATGCTTATTTTTGTTTAGTTTATTATATTCAAATTAGGGTGCTCTTATGTCTCAATTTGTGATTTTTCAATCTGGGTATTTTGGAGATTTAAGGAAGATGAATTTTCCAATCCAGTGTCATACACAGATTGTTTTAACTATTTCTGGTTAAGAACTTGAGATGGATGATTAGCCTAGTTGCACTGAAATGCATAAAATCCCTGCGAATCCTTGGTTCAGAGATAACAATTACTTTGTTTCTCAAATAAGGAGGCTGCAAGGAAAAGGTGATACTCTGTACAAATATGTTCTATACCCAGACATCCTGCAAGTTGGCCTGATAAAAATGAAAATAATATCTGGATTCTCAAAGAAGAATTGATGAATTTGTTATAATACTGGCTCAACTAAACATTGCAACTATTGTACATAAAAACATAGCATATTCATTAAATCCCAGAGATTGTCTTTACTTGCACGAATTATCATCCAGATTTAGTGGCCTCAATAGCTATTATGTTGCAGATAATGATTGCTTACTCATTTTCCATAATTTCTCAGCCACAGGCTGTGGTACATCCTTTCACTTTAAATATGAGGCAACTGAAACTTATACTTCCAGAAATGCATCAAAGTTTGGATGTGGCCAACTTAATCAAGTCCTTTCTCAATATCTTTCCTGATGTTGTTTTTGGAATCTCCCTCACAAAAGCTACACGGCGAACCTTCTTGTATGGTGCCACCTGTAAAAACAGTCCCAGACCAATAAGAGTCAGGAAATGTTGCTACTCCATGCTCATAGTTGCAACTACGTTTGAGAAGACTGAAGAGATGCTTTAAAATTTCAAGCTTACTCCTCTGCCGGCTTGCAATTCTCTAAAAATCTTTTGATAGTATAAACACAAAGGATTTACAATGCAAGTTACCTGTTGAGCTACAAAGTCAGTAACATTGGTTTCAGATAGTGTGCTTCCCGGTTTCCTTACGATGTATGCCATTGGAACCTGGCCAGCTTCTTTGTCTTGAAATCTGCAGCCATGAATAGTAAGTTTAAAGCTCTGCTATCATAAACCATAGGATTATAAACTTTGTACCTTTCCTAAGAAGGGATGATTCATTTCATATTGTTATTCCTTAGACAACCCTTACTGTATCTGCTATACTAACATAATAATGGATCTAATACAACATGAATTTGATTTTGATTTGGTGAAGCTCAGAGCTCAAACTAGGTCTACGATTGTTAGGAGCCCATGTTCTCTCCGTGGTTTGGGAGGTCCATGTTAGTTGCTTATAAATATGACACCTACAGGTATTTTGGGGCATTAGTGAAAGACACTTAAAGATGGAACTCCATAGTTAAGTACTAGGATGTGCAACCTTTTGGACTTGGTTCTGATGTGTGGCACAACAGTTTCCGTGACAATGTGATCGTTTCAAATTGGTAAGAATTGTTCAGAAGTGCGTGCTAAGAACCAAGTAGAAAGAATCATTGTTCTCACGGTATTACTGCAGCGTCAGCAATCTCAGAATGAGAAAGTAGAAGTGCTTCTAATTCAGCAGGAGCAACCTGCAATGCCATGGACAATTTTTTTATGTTATGGTTGAGTTTAGGAAGAACTTATTGAATCATTGCAAAAATTGAGCAGAAGTCAGATATTAACTGTTAAGGCTTCTCAAAGAGATGTATGCAGGTCATACCTGGTAAGCTTTATATTTGATCAACTCTTTCAATCTGTCCACTACAAAGAAGTACCCTTTATCATCAATGTAACAGAGATCACCCGTTCTTAGCCAACCATCCTTGTCCAGAGCTGAACTAGTAGCCTCTGGATTGTTGAAATAACCTGTAATAAAATAAAATCAGATTTTGAATGTTTGTTATCTGATGCTTGAAACATTTGGTTGCTAAGGGCAAATAATACTTAACCATAATCCTAACCATAATCCTTATTTTTCAAGCAGTTTCTCAAAATCATAAAGCTCGGTTCATATGTATATCTGTTTATTCAAGGGGTTTGCTCAGCTGGTTGTTGCTAATGTTGATGGGCATTTTACTAGTTATGTGCCAGTTCAAATCCTTTTTGGTGAGATGCATTAATTTATGCCGATGGATTTAATATAGCAATCCATGATTGTGGAAAAACATCAAGAAATGGGGATATAGGGTTTTGTGGAAGAAATGGAGCTAAATAAGGTGTAAGGAATAATAAACATGAAAAATCCCCTCCAGCATCTATTGTGCTTATAAAGTTGATTAATAAATTAAAATCATCCCCTTGCTTTCACATGCTAGGTAGTTAAATGAAGTGTAGCTTTTCAAAGTAGAGTTTTGTCTAGCAAAGCTAGTGCTGAAGATTGAGACTATAATATACTATCGTGCAAATGATACGATTGTTGGTCGTCTCTCTATCACAACACCAACTAGAGTTCTTGTAATAACATTTTAAAACTTTCCCACTTAATTTTAAATTATAAGTGGTTTTTGTTAACATCAAAATGAAAAATATTTAATTGAGTACTTCTAGAGGATGGGATTGCACTTTTCCCATTTCATAGCTCTAATTCTTATTATATGATGGTAAATATTTTTGCTAGCATACTTTACTTCTAGGGTTTTTAGAAGTTTTTGTATTTAAGGTACTGTTTAGTTTATCGTTTTCTTATTATAATTTATTTCATTTTATGAACAAAAGTAATTTCAAGAATATACCTTTCATAACAATTGGGCCACGAAGCCACAATTCTCCTTTTTTGTTTGGTGGTAGAAGAGTTCCAGAATTGAGATCAACTATTTTTGCTTCAGTGTTTGGAGCCAACATGCCAACCGATCCATAGTGTTTTCTTTCTTCTTTGTTGTCTGTAGATGCTCCTAGTCCCGTGCTTTCCGTTAATCCATATCCCTACAAAAATTCATGCAACTCAACTTATGAAATATCAAAACCTAAGTGCAAGCTCACCGAAACAATTAGGTTCCATGTATAAACTCCAATTCTAGGAGTAGCAAGCCAATGACGATGAGTAGGGTCTATCTTACCATTTGATTTTATGTAGGAGAGATTCAATGATGATAGGGCCTTACTATGTTTTTTAAACAATTAGTTGCATCAGCAAAGTTTACATAATTAGTAGGGAAATCGTCAACCTAGATCCAATAAATGAATCTTAGACTCACATGCACTAGATTACTTCTTAGAAACTATACTCAAAAGGGGCCTCCCACAAGAACTAGAGATTGCTTGTTATACATATATGGACTTGGCATATACCAAGGGAAAATCACTAGTTACATATATAACATCAGAGAGAACATTTGACATCTAAAGACCACATATTTGACTGAAGTCCGTGGAAAGATCCCTTGCTACATAGCCACACTGTTGTCAATGTTGAGGACATTACCATCATTTGTGCATGGAAGGAGGTGCCTGGGCCAGCCTCCTCACTTTCAATGTGTTTAGAAGGTGGGTTGTTGCCATTGGAAGTAGAATCTTCAACCTTCTTTGGGGTCAACATTCTCCCACAACTTCTCGCCATGTCGAATAGTCGACAAAAATATATTTCCAAATTTTGGTCAATGTTGTTGACTTGCACTTGCAGGGGTGCAAACAACATCAATGTGCTTGTTTATCGTGTTAATGGATTTGTCATTCTCTTGGCAGATTGTTTTAACTCCCTATTGAATTTCTTAATCCATTTATGTTGTTAACTTAATCTTCCCCTTTCCTGTTATTTTTGTGCACAAAACGGATAGGTTTGTATGCTTTCTTTATCTTTGGCTTGAGCATCATGCTAGGACCACCTTCCTTTTGAATCCATTATGTTTATCCCTTTTTGGAAAATAAAGTCACGTGAGACAAGGAGACATAAGAACCATAAGGAACAGGGAGGATAATAAATAACAAGTTCCGTGGGATTAGGTAAATGAGAAGTTGTGGAGTGGAACGAAAGTAGCAATTGGGAAAGATAAGGTTGAATTTCTTAAGCCATTTATGTTGTTAACTTAATCTTCCTCTTGCCTGCTATTTTTGTGCACAGAACATATAGGTTTGTATGCTTTCTTTATCTTTGGCTTCAACATCATGCTAGGACCACCTTCCTTTTGAATCCATTGTGTTTATCCTTTTTTGGAAAACAAAGTCACGTGAGACAAGGAGACATAAGAACCATAAGGAATAGGGAGGAGAATAAATAACAAATTCCATGGGATTAGGTAAATGAGAAGTTGTGGGGTGGAATGAAAGTAGCAATTGGGAAAGATAAGGAGGGTGACAAGAAGAGGGGATGGGAGGGATCATATTGGAGGGCAGTGAAGGGGATGCCGATGGAGATGGATGTACAAAGGGATGGAATAGGGGCATGAAAAAGGGAAGAGAACAAAGGCAAGTGCTTGAAGCACATGAACGAGGGGATGGGAGGACACAAGTACACATCATAGGGTGTCACCCAAGTCTAAACAAAGAGTTCCTCCAAGTGTTAAAAGTAAGCTATTAGATGTATCTCGAGGATGACCTGAGGGGCATTCAACACAGCATAATGATTGAGATAATAAGCTTGATTGAAAGGATTAGGGAATTAACGTGCAATAAACAATTTTAGAGCTTTCATGTCCATAAAAGAATGAGGTAACCATCATGTGCTCCAACAACCTTCTTTACCATAACATACATGTTTTTATTGAATTATTTGTATACATGCCAAATTTATGAATTTTGGAAGGAGAAAATTATTTCCTTTTCAATGATGGAAGTGGAAACTTTTGCTTTGCTAGTGTTTAGGAGACTAGGAAACTCCTTTCGTGGGGTCAAAATTTTGCTTGATTATCTTTGAGGAGCATCTTTGTAATGCTCTAAGCAATGATGTCTCGTCGTACCAAGGAACATGGCATAGAGTAGCTAATGTTTAAAGTCAACACATGATAGTGACGCAAGGCACAACTTGATTTGCGTAGATCACTTTAGTGCATTCTATAGCCAAACACTAATGCATTATTTTAGTTATTTTAGCGAAACTTATCTTATTTTTTAACATTGATATCTTCCTTAGTAGTATAGTTTACAATTTATACTACATATGCTACAAGAAGGCTAGAGAACATCATTGTTTTAATGAGCACCTGAGAGTGACATGGTAATAAGGTGTTTGGATTAAAGATGACAATAAATTCTATGTTTTTAACCTCATAAAATATGTGAGATCAATGATTAACTACATGATAATCACTAAAGTTTTTTACTATCTTTTCGTGGGGTCAAACTTTTGCTTGATTATCTTTGAGGAGCATCTTTGTAATGCTCTAAGCGATGATGTCTCGTCGTACCAAGGAACATGGCATAGAGTAACTAATGTTTAAAGTCAACACATGATAGTGACGCAAGGCACAACTTGATTTGCGTAGATCACTTTAGTGCATTCTATAGCCAAACACTAATGCATTATTTTAGTTATTTTAGCGAAACTTATCTTATTTTTTAACATTGATATCTTCCTTAGTAGTATAGTTTACAATTTATACTACATATGCTACAAGAAGGCTAGAGAACATCATTGTTTTAATGAGCACCTGAGAGTGACATGGTAATAAGGTGTTGGGATTAAAGATGACAATAAATTCTATGTTTTTAACCTCATAAAATATGTGAGATCAATGATCAACTACATGATAATCACTAAAGTTTTTTACTATCTTTTCGTACTTATGGTGTAAATCCCTAGTTATAATGAGACTAGCTCTCATAGGTATGGATTTGAGGTCAAAATATTTCCAATTTTATAACACCCTAAACGTGGCATAATAAAATGAAATAAAAATTTCAAATAATTATTAATAATATAATTTGGGATTAAAAAAAATAATAAGATACTTCAGGGTTTTAAGTGCTTCAATTTAAATAAACCACTAAACAAAACAAAAACTCCCCGCTTAAAATAAAATTAAGCCACTAATTAACAAGGAGAAGTATATAACTTGCAAAACTAGAGAAAATGAGTGTTGAATAATGAATAGGAATAACTTCATTACTAAAGTAGTCCTCAAAGGATTTGATTAGGTTCCTTTGATTAGGTATCCAAACATGTGCTAGATGATAAGAAACAAGACACCAATGTAGGTTGAGTTGTTGAGATTTTTTGTATGGAGTGTTGGATTCACAATATAATATTGTAAACATGCATATGCTTGTCCTAGCAAGAGATTTTTTGTGCATAGGGCCATTACATCGAGACTACTCTCAAGGATTTAATCATAACTTCATGAATATAAAACCTAAAATTTGGATATTCACTACCCCTTTCAAACTTGAATATGACTTATGTCTTTCTACTCTTGTTTGTAAAAACAATCAACTTGTTAATTAGAGGAAACCTATCAAAAACCAAGAGTTGAGGGGAATATGTATCAATATACAAATAACACAAGGAAGCACCATAAGTGAATTTTTGGAGCATGGATCAATGGTGAAGAAAAATAAACACATGATTGAGGGCACATAAGGACACAATTTGATTGCTTGGGGGGCACATCAACTAGTTTGAGGAATATCCCTACTCTAGAGTCAGTTGTGGAGAGAATTGCATTATGTGGCATGGGGAAATCTTCCAGGGATACTAGAATTCTTCCCAAGTGAAGTAGTTTGGATTCCTAACTTATCAAACTATGGGGGAGAAGCTATGGTTTGGTCTCTAAACACTCAATCCACTAATTCTTTAGGGTCTATGAAGGGTCAATCAAGGGTAAAAGTGTGAATAAGTGTGTCAATGGATTTAGGTATTTAGATTAATCGACTTTAAGGATTTCAAGAGCTAAGTTAATCATTAATGTAGACTTGCCACTCAGTTAAGGTATTTGACCTAAGGAATTCTTTGAGACACTTAAATTGTGTTGTATAGTTAATTCTTTGGTGAATCTACCTTAAAGAAAATGTCTGACATGAAAGATGTAATTAAATTCATAGAACATTATCATTCGATGAAAAGGTGTGCACAAATTTAAGTGTATGCGCAACATTGAGAATGTGATGTGCTAAAAGGAAAATATCCTAGAATGAGGAAGAGATTGATTCAATCCATCATTGGAGTCACGCTAAAGAAACATTTACCAAGAAGATTTCCTAGGAATAGGCTCACAAATTTGGTCATTCTATCAGAGGTGTAGGACAACAACACATAGTCGTTAGTGTAGGATGCACATTGCAATGAGAAACTTCAGCACAAATCAAATTAGTGAATAGAAATTGTGTCATGGATGTACTAATATTATTAGTTGTTCAGTTTTGGCATTACAACTTAGTTGCATAGTCTCACTTCTTTGTTAGAGATATGTTGGATAACATTGACTTGTGGCCATGATGGCCCTTATATGTCATGTAATATACACCCTCAATGATCAGTTGTGGACCACACTGGTGTGAGTGGGTGCCTCTTAGACATCTTGGACTAGGGTCCACATCATATATTACCCTAAATCTATTTATAAACAAACATGAGACTCATTTTCACTCACTTGAGAAACTATATCATTTATGATATTATCTTAAAAGGTGTACTAGTGTACCCAAATGTTCTTGTATTTTGGGATATCTTTATATGCATGATGATTATTAGTTCTTGAGTTTAATATGTTTATCTCACATTAATTAATGAGACCTTACCATTTCTAATATGTTTTTTTTCCAGGTTACAAAGTATGGGGATTTGGGAAAACTCCTAAGTACTTCCCCTCATTTCGAGGATGGTGTCAAGAAATGCAGGACACTTCCACACTAATCCTAGCAAAAGAGAAGAAGAATTTAATCAAGAACACAAATGAAGGAAAGCTTGGGTGGTGGCGCTGGAGGTGGTGGAGGTGTTGGTGGAGGTTTTGGCGGTGACGGCAGGGCGAGTGGAGGATTCAACGGCGATGCGGGAGCAAGGGTAGGCTGTGGTGGTGGATTTGGTGGAGGCGCTGGTGGCGGAGCTGGCGATGGATTTGGTGGAGGCGCTGGTGGCGAAGGAGGAATAGGGGGCAGAGTCTGATTCGTTCCAATGATGAGTCGTGACCAGTGGGAGAGATATTGTACAAGGAAATATATAATATTTCGAGAGTTATTGAAGGAAGATGAATCCCACTCTAGAAGGAATGAAATAAAACATCGTCCTTCTTTTGTTTACTTGATGTACTGTGTTTTTGTGTTTCGTTAGTAAATGATTAATATATACTTCTCGTTCTTTTCTGAAATATTATCGTTTTCTAACGTAAATCTTCTCTAGGTTTAACTATATCCTCATCAAAAAAGATTTTGATCTGTTAATATTATGGTAGCTGTGGGAGGTATTTACCCCCACGTGTGAACCTGACGAGAATAGAAGACTCCGAGAAGCAAGAGAAACCCTAATGAATTGGCTAATAACCCTAGAAGCCTTGTCAACTCAAGAAGATAATTTATATTAGACTATTAGCCTCCAAGAGAAGAAGTCGGCCAGAATTAATAATAATATACTGAACAGACACTATCC
>JASDQU010219966.1:3148-13492 GCA_032191745.1 Picea mariana
CGTACTAGGGGACTTAATATGTCATCGGGGTGTTCATTTTTGGACCTAGAGCACCCATATTACCTAAGTACCCACTTGGTTGAGTAAAATTAGTGATTTTAATCACTTAAAAATTAATTTTACTCCAAAAACCCAAGAAAGTCAAATAAAATCAAAAAAAATCAGCAAGGGCAAAAATCAAGGAAACATGTGGGGACATGTTGGAGGTAAAATAAAGGCCCAAAAGTCAAGGTGGCAATCAAAGGAAGCAAACTCGATTTGATTGAGGTTTAGTGGATGATGTGTTATCAAGATATGAGCATGTGCTCAAAAGGAAGTGCACCCCTCTTGGAGATATGGCGCATTCTAGAGAGGGCAGCCTACCTCTTGAGAGGTGGCGCCCCTCTACTTCATCATGGATCTACAAGTGACGAGTTATGGAGTGTGGAGAGAGGTGGCAGCCCTTTCCCACACACTTGGCAGCCTTTTTCTTCCACTTGGTGTGCCCTCCCTCTCCACATGGTACGCCCTCCTTCATTGGGAACTCCACCCATTTTGCTATAAATTGAAGCATACTCTCCCATTGCATTTTAGTTGGAGCTTGGGTTGAGATGCTTGCTATTGTAATCTGTAATACCATTTCTATTTGAATAAAAAGTCTTTGGAGGCTACTCAATGGTGTAAAGCTATTGTGTGTGGATCATCTATGTGCATGGTGTATATGAGGTATATGTTTTATTGATTATTTCTTGCAATTTTTGGTGAATCTTGGCCTTGTAAGGGGAGCTATCTCTCAATAGGATAGAAGTAGGAAGTTTGCTTGCTTCTTGTTTCTATTGTCTCATGTATGCTAGGTAGTTTGATTGCATGCTTATTTTGTTTAATTCCCATGCTCTCAATTTTCTAAATTATATGACACCAATGCGGTTAACCTCTTTGTAAGAAGTTTGAAGTTGTGCAGGATATATCATTTGAAGGAGAGGCTAAGCTAGCTTGCTGACCCCTCATTCTTCAAAATTGTGGTGAAGTAACATAGTCCCTCCACTTTCCGTCGAAGCAGGAGACTCCATTGCCCAAGGATTTCAAGAAAATCAAGCATTTTTTTCCTCTCTTTCTCATCAAATTCTACATCCTTTGGTTACTTGTTATAAATACACATAAAGTAAAAGGATAGTTGGTTTCAAAGGCCTAATTTCTCATTTACTTTATGTACTTCAAAGCAAGTAGTTTAGATCTCAAGTTTTAAAGAAAGATTTAGTTAGATCTAGCTTGCTTTAGTTCATCTTTAGTCTCTCTTCTTTTAGCAAAATTTTAAAGGCTAAAGATAGGTGTTTTCCAAGAATTTAATTTCCATATTTGAGCAAAAGCTTACTGTCTTTATATTTCTGTTTTAGGACAGTGAAAATAATAGTAAGAAAATGGCTCTTCCAGTTAGTTAAATTCAGAAATTTATTAGTCTATCATAGGATTGTACTTAGAATTTTTTTTAGTCTTGCAAACTAACAACCCAAAGCACTCTTAAAGTGTCTTTGGCTCTATTTGTATCTTGTTTGCTCGCTGATTTTGTGCAGGGTGGTGCAAAGACAAGAGGAAATTCTACTGAAAATCCAAGAAATTGAAGTTTCTAAAACCCCCCAGGGTGGCCTTATTCTGTTTTCAGTTGTATGATCCATATATAAGGGTTTAATCTTATTTGAAAGAAGATCTAAAGACTCTTAAAAGAGCACTTGTAACTGAGCTAATAAAATAAGTGATCCAAGCGAGGCTTCACTTTTTGTTTTCCCCCTGGGGGGGTTGGTGTTGTGATTTTGGGCATCTTTCCTTTGGCTTATTTTCCTTGCTTAAAGTTCCAAATTATTTCACGTATAAGGATAAGCTAAAGAAGTATCTCAATTCATCACATTTCACATAAAGTCAAATCATTTAGATTAGTTTTCCTTTTGCAAAGTAGAACACTAATTGCTAGATTAGTTTTATTTCTCACAATTTCAATTTGGCAAACAAACCATCCCCTAAGCTCATCGCAAGAGGCTTGGTCAGTGTGGATTAGTAATTAGTCTCACATTTCAATTCAGTTATTTATTTTCTTATTTAAAATAAACAAATTCCCCTCGGCTCACAGTGTCGTTCCTGACCCTTCCAGTTGTGAGCTAGTCTCGATCTACTGGAAGTAAGTTTCATACACGCTGTGTTGGTCAGTGGTTGATAGATTAATTGGGACAATCTCTAAAGTAGTTAGCTTAATGCACGGGAAAACGCCTTGAAGTAACCTGCGAAGTAAGGCAGGCCCTCTCGGGACCTGGCTTTCCACCCGTTTTAAACATCCATCACTTTGAGTGAGTTTATTGGTGAGACCATTGGGTTTCGGTAAACTCTCCGCAAGTTTCCAAACAAAGAGCTAACCTCCAAGGACGCCCAAACCATTTCACTAATTCAACATCAATTTATCATAATAAAACACACGAACTACATTGCCCACGATTCCCTTTAAGGCATTGGTCTCAATTTTCACATTCAGCAAAGCCACAAGCTTCATCTTCAATATGGTTATCTATTGGAAATAATTTAAATGAAACTTGCATCTAACAATTGTTTCTCAGTATCATTTTGATGCAAGTATTTGCTTATTGATTATATATCGTGGTGAATGTTTACTTCATGTTTTATCAATTTATGGTTGATTGTTCAATAAACTCCTAGATTTCATTTTTGTACTTAGCTTATTTTTAAAGCCTTAGTATATTTGTTAGGGACTACCCCCCTTGGCTTCGCTAGGAGTTGGCCTAGACAGAGGAGTTAAGGATCAAGTGACAGCACCTTAACTCTCACTTGCCCCCAAGGACACACCAAGTGGATTGAAGATTTCTTCCACGTCTCCCAGGTGTGTATAAGGCGGCAACATTTTGGCGCCGCTGCCGGGGATAAATCTTTCTATTCCCGGAACACGACTTGTTTTTTCTTGTTTTTACTTAGTTTTTTATGCTTGTAGTTTATCAGAAATAGACTCAACCATCTGGCGACTCCACTTAATTCCAATTTAACAAGGTAGTCTACAAGGAGGAATTCAGAGGGCATTCTTAACTTCATTCCTGAACCTAAGAAGGTTTATCGAAGAAGGTTAGCTAAAGCCTCTTTTCGTAGATTACTTAGTCATTTAGGAACTGAGTCCATTTCTGAAATCCACTTGCTTTTTGCTAGTAGTAGTTTTACTTCAGAAATAGCCATATATGCTCCATGTGATTTTAGTGCAATAAACAATTATTCACATGCTATTCCTGAAAAGGCAATTGAGAAACTTCCTAATTTTCAAGGCAATAATGCCATTTCAGCTAAGATGCATGTCAAATCTTTCATGAGATGTATAAATAAATGGTGTGTTGCACACGATTATGAAGATGTAAAAATGAAGTTATTTGTTTTTTCCTTAGAAGATCATGCTTCAGACTGGTATGAAGACAAGCCGGATAACACCTTCAAAACGTTGAAGGACCTCATAGATGCCTTTACTGAAAAGTGGGGGGAGAAAAGAGATCACTGTCATCTTTTGGCGGCCCTCAACACAATGAAGAAAAATGAAAATGAAACCATGGACGAGTTCAACAAAAGGTTCAACGAACTAGTTTCAAGCATGCACAAAGACATCAAACCTCCTGAGAGTGCTATCTTGATCTACTATATTGAGGCATTCGGTGGTGAAATGAGATATCAACTAAGAGATAAAGAACCCAACGACCTCAAAACAGCTCAAGAAACCGCTATCAAGATTGATAAAAACATGCAAGCATCAGGAAAGTCGAACCTTCCAGGATTCACAAAAGGCAGTTCTTCAAGACAAACATATCCTAAAGAGAAAGCAGCAATTCCAGATAATAAAGATCCATCCTATGACCCTTTAAAGGCCATAACAGAGATGGTTAAAAGAATGGAAGCCACTCATGCTACCCAACTTAGTGCATTGAAGAATAGGTTGATAGCCATGGAGAGGTCCCAAAATCAGAATAACAGATTCCAACCGAGGCCTGGTAATGAAAGATGGAAAAAGAAAACTCCTCAACAAGAACAAAGGCCACCAAATCAGTTAGAATCTAATAATGTGGTAAATGAGGACATACCACCCTTTTGTAGAGCATGTGAGGACTTTCATGAAGAGTCCACTTGTCCAGTATTTTGTCAAATAAATGAGCAAGGCCTCCATCCAACAAACAACTTTGCCAGGCAATCAAGAACCTCTAACCACATAAATAACTTTGGAGAAACTCACCCTTTGTCAATGGATCATTGGCTCAAAATGCAAGAAAGGTGTGAACAAACAAACGATGAGGTTGAAGAGTATGATAATGTTACAAAGTTGTACGGACACAAGCCCACAAACGAGTAGATCCTTGAGATGGCCAGACATAAGGGAATAGTATACCAGAGAAAAGGGAGGGATGGAGCAAGCAAGTCTCAAGCAAACTTTCCCAAGGTAACTAATCCTCCTCCAATTACTAATCTATCTATTGATTTAGGTAGTTGGATTTCAAATGCTAAAATATTGGTTCCAGTATCAAACCTTCTGAAAATTCCTTCACAAAAGGAAAAATTACTTAAAGCAATAAATGTTCCTGATGGTAAAGAGGTTGTCAAAAATCAAGAGGTTGATAAGAATCAGGAAAAGRAAAAAGAACTACACAAAGATSCACCAGTRGTTTTAACCARCAGAGATAGAACCAAGGAAGARARTCCCCCTTTCTTTGTRTCTCTARAAATAARTRAYCAATGGTTACATAAYTGTATGTATGATTCAGGAGCTTCATCCAACATCATTACTAAAGGAATCATGCAAAGGCTAGGCCTTAAGGTTACAAGGCCCTATCAAAACATATGTGCCATGGATTCCAAGGAAGTTGAAACTCTTGGGATTATCATAGATCTGCCAATTAAGCTAGCTTTCCGCCCAGATTTTGCTTTTGAGATGGATGTGCTTGTAATTGATGTACCAAATGCTTGGGGTATGCTTCTCTCAAGAAAATGGGGAGCTCACATGGGTGGCTGCATAAACATGGATTTATCCTTTGCAACTATCCCATACCCTCCTCCATCAACCGAAAGTTTCAGGCTCTTTAGAGAAAAAGAAAGGAAATACCATATAGAAGACCCTAAAGACCAATTCAACGAGTTCTTATGCCAAACATCTGAGATGGGAAATTTCTCTATTTGTTCAAACTTCCTAGCACCAGTTGAAGAAAGGTTTAAGGATGAAAAGGAAAGTAATAAGGCTTGGAAGATGAACTTTGATGGTGCACATTCAAGATCAGGAAAAGGAGTTGGGATTGTCCTAGTTTCACCAACAGGAAAGTCTTACAATTTTGCATTTAGATTAGAATTTGATGCAACAAATAATGTGGCTGAGTATGAAGCACTTCTACTTGGCCTAGAAATTGCAAAAGATATGGGGATAAAAATAATAAATGTCAAGGGTGACTCAAACTTAGTCATTCTCTAGGTTAAAAAAAAATTTGCATGCAAAAGTGAAAGATTAAGGAGATAGAGAAATGCAATTTGGGATACCATAGAAATGTTTGATGCTATGGATCTCATTTCAGTACCTAGGGATCATAACAGTCTAGCTGACAGTTTTGGCTGTTGCAGCTTCAACCCTCCAACCTTCAGAAGATTTAATGAAAGGAGAAGGAAAATTGAAAATAATCTTTAGGCCTTCAGTTCCAGACAATGTTGATCATTGGCAAGTCTTCGGAGATGACAAACAAATCCTAAGATTCATTCATAATGTTCAAGAATTCTCAGATTTCAAGGTCAGTTATAAAGAGGAAGGCAAAGATTATCCTGAGGAGGATGACTCAATAAAGAATCCATCCCCTAGGGGAATAACTGCTTTGGAAAAGATCTTTGACGGGCATGACATGCACAAGAAGAAAAAGTAAGTAATAAAACCTGGCAGCTATATAGAAGTAAACATTGGAACAGAAGAAGTCCCAAGGCTCATAAAAATCAGAAAGGGTACTTCAGAAAAAGAAAGAAAAGAATTAATAAGTCTTGTCAGTGAGTATAGGGATGTATTTGCTTTTACATATGATGAACTCAAAGCTTTTAAAGATGATGTATTTCAACATACTATCCCACTCAAAAAAGACACAAAACCTTTCCAGCAAAAACTTAGGTGAATAAATCCTAAGTTGGCACCTTTGATTCAAGCAGAACTCAAAAAGATATTGGATGCTGGCATCATTGCCCCAACAAGGCATTCTTCATGGTGTTCTAACTTGGTAGAAGTTAGAAAGAAAAATGGGGGAATAAGACTATGTATAGATTTTAGAAATCTGAATCTTGCATGTATTAAGCATAATTACCCCTTGCCCAACATGGAAACTCTATTGCAAAGAGTCACTGGGTCAAAAATAATGTCTATGTTAGAAGGTTTCTCCGGATACAATCAAGTGTTGGTGAGAAAAGAGGATCAAAATAAGACAACTTTCACCGCACCATGGGGCACCTTTGAGTACCTTAGAATGCCCTTTGGATTATTAAATGCAGGGGCCACATTTCAGAGAACCATGAATTTTGCTTTACACGAGTTGATGGGCAAGATCATCGAGATATACCAGGATGATTTGACTGTGTTTTCAAAAGAAAGATCTGATCATGTAAATCGTCTCAGACAAGTGTTTGAAAGATGTCGAAAGTATGGCATCTCCTATAAATACAAGCATGATTTCTGTAAATTTTGTGATGCAACCCCCTCGGCCACTATCTCTGAGTTAGGATCATTTGAAAGATATAAAGGAAAAAGGGTTGTCACAGAAACCTATAGTTCAGAACGTAATGGACAACATACAAACTGTCCTGACTCCTGACTGTTTGCAAATCCTCACTCCTAGAGAGATGAAACTCATGAGGTATTCATTGCGTCGAGAAAAAGAATCTGCAGGAAGTCAAGAAAAAAGTCCATTGATGGATAGAGCACTTTGCTCAGGAAACCATGCCCCAAAATTCAAAGATGGATGTCTAGTAGCTGATTTAAACCTCTGTTGAGAAAATCGGCAAAAAATCGCCAAAATCGTGAGAAATCGCGATTTTTTCCACAAAACAATTTTTTCTCAAAAAATCGCGGAAAAAATCGAGCGATATTTTTGGCGATTTTTTGGGAAAAAATCAGCAAAAAATCGGGAAAATTTGATTTTTAAGTTTGCCGATATATTGCCGATGTTTTAGCGATTTTTACGAAACGATGTTTTCTGGACCCTGACAATTTTTTTGCCGAAACGATTTTTGTAACACTGATTTAAACTTCATACAGTACAGGAAATCCTCTGATGAGAAGCCTCAAGACATTGTTAGGCTTCAAATTTATTCTAACTATCAAGCTGTGTGCATTGCACAAGATATAGATGACATCGCATAAGACATTATGCAGACAAAAGCACATGTCTGGAATGCACTCTAATCTAGAAGAGATTGATAGAAGATCTTTAATGCAAAGCATAGAAATACGGGAAACTAACAGGAAGCTTGACGTGATCATGGAAGTGGTCACAAATTTGAAAACCAGCCTAAAAAAAGAAGAGAGATCCTCTCCTCTGTCCTTGCATGATGTAGAGAACCAAAATTTCCATTCATTTGGTCCACAGTCCAAAGGAAAAGAAACAAAACATTTCTTATTGAAAGGAATGGAAACACCTATCCCAAAAATCCAAAAGATAGAAAATGTTGTCAAATTAGCACAAGAGAAACTTCTACTGATTAAATCTCAGATTCTGGAGATGAAAGTAATCAAAACAGAACCTGGGAGATCTGGTACAAAAGAAACTGAGATGCCTAGAAATGTTGAGGATAACAGTGGCAGGAAACCACTTCAATCTGATTGAGAGAAATGGTGTAATGCCAAATATGGATCTAGTAAGAAAGTTCCCTATGATCCTGCTAACTCTGAAAATTTCCCTTGTTTCGACTGATTTTTCTATATGAGATAATATGAGTTTGAAATATGATCAATATATTATTACAATGATGAGTGTTCCATCTATAGAGAACATATGGTGACCATCCATGAAAGGATGCGTCCCTTGGATAATAAATAACTACTTATTTATTATATATATTTATATCTAGAAGAATGTCTTCCCAATGATGTCCAAACATCAACTCTCTCTCTCAACGAGGGATACATTCTTCACCATGCCAAAGCTTGTCTCTGAAGTATACAAACTTCACCCTAGACTCATGACACTTGTCTGTCAGTCTTGGGAGATGCCTCTCTCCCACCTGAACCAAGGGGAAACTCCTTATGCGGATTTCCCTCTGAGCCAATTGACTCTCTCTGAGATCAGGCTCACTCTGGGTCTGCATGTGATAGCATCTAGCATCTTGAGTTTTTATCATTCCTTGTCAAATCACCATGACTAGGACAAAGACTACACCAGGGTCGTTCACCACAGGTACACCCCTCTGAGTGAATGTCAACCTGATGCTAACTAACACGTGGAAAGCACCTCAAGCACATCGAGTCCATATTATTCCTTGTCATGATCAAGGAAGGACTACGACTGGGCCCATTTACCACAAGTACACCTTTGTCATAAATGCATCCTATCTCCCTTTGTCTACAGCCCAATCTAGGAGAAGGTCTGCTTGACGCTTACTCGGGACATTGTAGCAAAAAAGGTTTGTCACACATGGCACTCCCATGTGGACTTTTAGAGGCTACTCCCTCTAGAAACACTAGGGTCAACTCCCCATAGTGTGTGATGTCAAGGTCAACTCCCTTGACATGTCCTCATGTGCTCTCCAGAAGGGACGTTGGGCTATAATCCCAAATCCACTTATCCCTCTCAGATAAGTGTCCTCACAAATCAACTCAACTCAATCACAGAGGAGTACGATCTGGAGAATGTCTCAGAAAGCTACAAACATCAACACTCCCTCTCAGCGAGGGAGGCATTCTCTACCATGCCAAGTCTATCACGGAAGTACTCGAACTTCGTCCTGGTAAGGGGTTTGGTAAGCACATCAGCAACCTGCTCATTTGTAGGAAGGTATTGCACCAGTACTGCCTTCCTCTGCACCATGTCTCCAATGTAATGGTCCTTGATCTCAATGTGTTTTGATTTGTCATGAAACACTGGATTCTCTAAGAGCTTCACACAACTCTGGTTATCACAATGAATAACAGTGGAATCCAGCACATGTCCAAATAAATCTACAAGGAACTTGCGAAGCCACACTGCTTCGCAGACTGCCACACTCAATGCAATGTACTCTTCTTTCTGCGGTGCTCAAAGCCACAGAAGTTTGTTTCCTGCTACACCAGAAAACCATGGCAGAACCCAAAGTGAAGCAACACCCGAAGGTGCACTCCCTTTCCATTGGGATCCCTACCCAATCAGAGTCAGTATATCCCTGCAATCTCATGTCAATACAGGAAGTATATCTCAGACCATGTCCAACTATGCCTTGCAGGTATCTCAACACATGCTTCACAGCAATCCAGTGTGTCTGTCTCGGCTGACTCATCAACTGGATAAGTGCACTCACTACATAGCAAATATCTGGTCTGGTGTTAACCAGATATATCAATGATCCAATCAGTTGTCTGTACAGGGTCGGATCAATCTCGTCGAAATCGGAAGACACACTTAGTTTCTTCAGATTAGTCACCATTGGTATAGCCATGGGTTTACAGTTCAGCATCCCAAACTTCTTCAATATCTCAAATGTGTACATTCCTTGACTCAAGAAGATCTCATCAGTTCTCTGCCACACCTCTAGTCCCAAGTAGTAGTGCATCATACCAAGGTCCTTCATCTCAAACTCGAAGGCCAACGCATACATGCATTTAGAAATAAGGCTCTCCGTACCGATGAGGAATAAATTATCAACGTAGAGGACCAAAATCAGGGACTCACCATTAACAATCTTGTACTATAGGTTGGGATCAGCAACACTTTTGTTGAAGCCCAAACTCATCATGTGTCCATCAATCCTCACATACCAAGCTTGTGGTGCCTTCTTAAGTCCATACAGGGCCTTCTTCAACATGCACACATGAGACTCCTTCTCATGTATCACAAAACCATCCGGTTGCTCGATGTATACTTCTTCCTCAATCTCTCCATTGAGAAATGTTGTCTTCACATCCATCAGATGTAGTCTCCAACCCATGGATGTTGCAAGGGAAATAATCGTCCGGATAGAAGTGTATCGAGCAACAGGAGCAAATGTCTCCTCATAATCTATTCTCTCCACCTAAGAGAATCCTCTAGCAACAAATGTCTCTTTGTGCTTCTCGATGATCCCGTCAGTTGTGTGTTTGATCTTATAGATCCATTTGGTTGTCACTATAGACTTCCCCTTAGGTCTCGGAAAAAT
>JASDQU010219968.1:0-17924 GCA_032191745.1 Picea mariana
GTTGGAGCCTCCTTCCAGTTGCAGCTGGAAAACAAAGGAAGTTGGTGCTTCCAATGAATGTAATTCTTCAAGACATATAAGAAAAAGCATTTTGTGGTTTTCTCCCGATTTGGGTTTCCACGTAAAACACTGGTGTACTGTTCATGTGTGTGATTGTTTATTTATTACTGCTCATTTTTGGACAATAATTCTACATTGATATAACATTTGAAGAAAAAGGATTATAATTACGTTATTATTGATTCACCCCCCCTCTCAGTAATCCAACAGCCTCATCCTTTCACATTCGGCCCTACACGCTGCAACCTGCCAATAATCAAATCATCAAAAGCTAAAGTTCTTGTTTACAAACCCAACCAAATAAAAATAATGATAAACATTGATTAAAAATATCAAAGAATCAATTAAAATTGCGAATTCCGGTCATAGTCTAAGATAAAAACAAATCTCGGTGATATTATTCTACAACAACTTGCACTACAACATCTGCCCTCCACCTCTTCTATGGTCCATATCCCAAAGATTCATGCATGCACGACTGGACTAACAGTTGTAATTGGTTGTTACCTAACCATTTATTGAACATACATCGTGGAGGGAGTCACATCTCATAAAATGTTTTGACTGCATCTATTTCAGGGAAGATTGAACTCAACCATTTTCTTTGTCAGTCGGAGAATGCAGTTCGTTGGACTGTCATTTTCGGGTGAAATTTTGGAGCAAACCGTGATGAATTTCAAAAATCCGGTACACAGGTTTTGTGCAGAAGGGTCTCATTTAGCTGACTCGCGGGCAGTTTTTGAAAATTATGCTTAGTTTGAGAGCGGTTCACATTTTTCTGAACTTGAAAATACATATTTCGGGATGGTTGGTTTTACACAGTCAAACTCTTGCTCAGGTCCAGGTAACTATATTTTGCATGCTCTCTTTGGGCTGGTTCTATTTCTATTACTTTTTAATTCCCTTTCGATTGCATGCTCTCACTTCGGGATGTTTGATGGACATGGAGAATTTGGAACGCAGTGCTTGCAGTTTATAAAGAGTCATTGGTATAATTGCTAAATCCATAAATCCTTGTGATGCTTGTGTTGAAATTGTTATTGAATTATACCATCTCTAATCGGAGCGTGAGACTCACACTAATAACATTACAGTTACTGTTGTACAAAGTAATGGTTTGCAAAACTCTGGTAGATTTTTCCGATCAACAAAGGAGAAAATGGTTATACAAGCATAATCACAGTATTCATTTGGATTCTTTGTTTATTTATTTATTTATTTTTGAGAATAATACAAAACTTGGTTTCAATTAAAAGGAAAAACAATAAAAATGTAAAATCATAAAAAACGATTTCGTTTGTTTTATGAAAAGAAAAACAAAAACAAAATTATAAAACAACGGAAACACACAAAAACATTATAAAAATCAAAATTATAAAAATCAAAAACATTGTCAAAAAGTGTAAATGGACATCTCATTCCTGAAAACGATAGTCAAGAAATGATTTTACGCTTAACATTAATTTGTTTTTCGTAAGACATTTCACGCAGGGATCAACGATGAAACAAGTGCAATAACAACAGGTATCAAAATGCATTCTATTTTCTTTGATTTACCGCATTTGTACTTATTCTTGCATGATATGTTTTTCGAAATTCTCACAGTTTTCATGCAAGATTCATACTAAGGTTTTTGCAGGATCAGAGGCGATCACATTTTGTTGCTGAAGTGATTTTCAAGAATTACAAAAATTCTTCAAAGAACACATGCTTTGCTAGACATCTTGAAGGAGATGTTATTCATAAGAAACACCATGACGTTTGTTGTTACACAGAAACATTTTGCTTATACACAGAAACTTTTTGTGCATCCTGATGTTTGTTGTTACACAAAAACATTTTTCTAATACACATAAACATTTTGCCAAATTTCCACATTTTTTCAAATTTCATGCTGTGACACTATCCCATTTCTCCTTCAAAGTTGATTAATCATCCTGGTGTTGAAACCCATCTTCCATTGAATTATCCCTTGTGACTTCACACATGTCTATTCTTTTCTAAGTTGCATACATTCCCTTATCTTTTTTAGTTCATTTTTTCCTTTCTAGTTTTCCTTCTAAATAAAACAAACCCCCTTTCCATGATTACATCGCCTTGCCATAAACCCTGTTGATACTGAGATCTTTACATCTATAGTCATACCAATATTTTTACAAACTCGTGTTGACTGATGTGGGATTCCTTAAGGCCCACCTTTCAATAGTCTTGCCCCATCGACCTCAACACCTTATCTGGGATATAGACTAGAGTTCATTTTGAGTACTTAGAGGCTTGCATGCCTTAATGGAAAGTTCTCTTATTGACAATCATGGGAATACATCAATGTCCCTTGATCATCAGATCTTGCGAGTGGCTCGACCTCAACAAATCCATTCGCACTTCGCAAGATGTACTCGGGTACCTTGACACTCATTGACATCACTAGTGAGTTCATCACGCATTGGTTAATGGCATTCATCAATGGCCTATAATCCAATGATTTCTCTTCATGCTCGAAATCGACACATTTATTAGCATGACTAGAATTGTACCAACGATTTGTAGCAGGTGAAGACTATACACTTTTTCATGATCCCCTCAGCAGTTGTAGCAGTTTGATTTCTGATCTATGAGAGTACCACAGTTCCATATTCTATGCCTTCCACATTTCTCATGATTTAACAGTAGCAGTTCAGATTCCTTCACTTCCCATGATCCAGTTACAGCAGCAACAGCATTAGCAGTTCCATTTTCATGATCCTGTAGTAGTGACATCTTCCATTCTCCAGCACCAGCGATATTCCTATTGCATTGTTCATCATCATTATTGGGTAAGTGGAGGTATGTACTTTTCTAATCTTTAATCATGTAATTCCTTATTTGCTAGTAATGAATAACTTTGGAAAATTCCCTCACCATTCTCTATTTCCTTTTTCACTTTCATAATCTATGCCAAGTTTCATAAGGATATGCAACCACTTCAGTTGGGGGGGAAGGGAACCTATATTCACTACATATTCATTACCATTATTCCATTTTACCATCTCATTATTCCATTTATGATTCACTAACATTTCTTTTCCAACGACACTTTGTTGCATTTCGATTGATATAAATATTGGCATAATTCATAAAAGATAAAGAAAAGGCTTTCTTATACTCAGTGATGCTCTCTTATGCACATTAATAGCTTATTATTTCCAGTGAGTACATGGCTAAAGTATTATAGCAAGAAAATCAATAAGTTAAATTAATGATTGTTAACACAAGAACCAACATTTTTTGTATTCATGGTTGTCACACAAGAACCAACCATAAGCAAATGTCACATGCTGTTACACATATTTCACATGTTGTTACACCTGTATTACATGTTGTTACACATGTATTTTATATGTTGCTACTTCTGTATTTTACATTCTGGAAATATTCCTTATTAAAAAGACATCATCAATCAAAGCCATAGTTCGAATGCCAAAAGTTCTTAAGAAGATCCATGCATGGTTGCATGAGGACATGCAACAAGTTGAGTTGGGGGGCATGTTGGGCCTCCAAAATGTCACATTTATATCCTCTTTTTCCTTCACTATTCCTTACATTTCATCATCTCATTAACCTTCCATCATACCATTTCTATAAATACACTTGGGTTTCACCTTATTATTTTCCACTTTATTCATTTTAGTATTACAAGTGAATTTGTGATTAAATGTTAGAAAAATAACATATTTTCATTACATATCAAGGTTGGATGAGTTTGATGATGTGTGCAGGCATATGTGAAGATTTCAACAAAGTCAAATATTACCACCTAGCCTCAAATTTGAATTTCATCTTCAAGCTTTGAAGATTTGAAGAATATTTGGGACAATCATTCAATCATATTCAAAGGAGAAGATCATGGAAGATTTGGATGGCATATCCTATCTAAGATATGTGAGAGATGTGTGGAGGATTTGAAGGGATCATATCTTCTAATAATGGGAAAGTAGTTGAGAATGGTTGAGAGAATAGTGGATCTGTAATTATGACACTCTTCAAGACTTTCATGTATATAAGAGAGTGCTCTCTCTTCATGAAGAGTCATGTAATTCACAATGGAGATTAACTTGGGAGTTAGAATCATGTTATTCATAATTTAGTCTTGTAATTAGGAGAAGGGGATTCTTAACTTTGATTCTTAACTTTGATTATTTCATTGTTATTCTTTCATGCTTTGTCATTTGATTCTTGTAATATAATTTGAGATTGATATATTGTGTGAGCTCACATATGTATTTTTTCATTCAACTCTTCACATGTTGTATTGCTTTCCTAGATTAATTTCATGCTTTCCTAGTTAGTGTTTCAATGCTTTCCTAGATTAATTTGAATTCAGAAAATTAGATTAGATTACTTCTACTTCAATCCTACATATATAGTGTGTGTGCTTCGTAAGCCTACAAACCTCGGATTGACAAATTAGATAGTTGGGCAAATACTACAACAGAATTAAACGACAATATTTCCACCTAACACCTACTAAATTGTATGGGATAACTTTTCATTCCTCGTGGAAGCACCCCATTATTAAAGTCTTCATGACGACCTTCAAGGTGAAGCATATAAATTAAATATATTACAACAATACTTGTCAGTTAGTACAATGAACAAAATGCAATAAAAAATAAAATATTACAAACATTTCATGTATGATACATAGACGATTTGATCCAATACACCTTGAAGATTTCTATTATATTGCAACTTCCATAGACAAGGTGTCATTCTTAGTGGTTTTAATCCATTCTCTTCTTTACCATTGAAAATATGTTTCTTGGTATTTCGATACCTGTGGTTATTAGAGAGGAAGTTCCTATACTCATCAAACACCTCCTTTCCTAAACTTCTTGAACAACGAGATCTCATCTTAGGACCACAACTGGACATGGAAATTTACCCTTTGTTTGAAGACCTTCAAGAGATGGATTAAATTTTATATCAATTATTTGAAGTATGTTTAATGAAGGAATTATACAAAAAACATGCATGATATGAACTTCATAAAATTAAACACTATTAAAGTGGATTGTAACGTTATAACATACCACTTAAATGTGTTAGCCCTGGGGCATCATGAATTGTCCACACAATCATTGCATGGAATTTAAATTCCCTTTGTGCACCTACTGGTCTAGAGATATCATACATAGTGACGCCCTTCCATAACTCTAGTAACTCGTCAATAAGAGGCTCAATATATACATTCATATCTTTGACTTGGTACTTACCTAATTGATTTAACATACAATACATAATTACTACATATATTAGTAAATAAAAAAATATCAAACATAATTATAAGATCACATAATTGAACATATATGAGTAAACAATAAAATATAAGACATAATTATGAAACAAACAAGACAAATGAGATGTTACCTTGTTAAAAAACAATATTCTAAGCAAATACCTAGAACAATCATTGCCAACATTATGTGCTCCCTCTTTATTGACATCCATGTAAAAATGTTATTGTTGATAACAAAAACAGGCCAGACCGAGTAAGTATATCTGAGTTCTCCAAATGGATTGACACCGTCAGCTGCCAATGAAAGCCTAAGATTACGAGGTTCATCTTTAAAATTTGGCCATATTTCCTCTATCTTATTAAATGCAGATCAATCGGTAGGCATTCAAAGAACACCAACTTTATTTTTGTTCTTTGCATGATAATACATAAATTGTGCTATGCTTTTGCACCTGAACAATCGTCGCAAACGTGGAATTATTGGAATATAACAAAGAACCTTGCGAGGCACCTTTTTTGTTACTTGATCAGTTCGATATCTACTAATTTGACATTTTGGGCATTCTTCTTTCGACGCGTGTTCTCCATAATATAGAATATGATCATTAGGACATGCATGAATAGCTTGATACTCCATTCCAATATCTTTCATAATGGCATATAAATCTTGATATGTGCGGCATAAAACATTTGACGGTGGTAAGAAAAATTCACCTAACAATCTGCAATATAAAAAATAAATATTGGTTAATGTAAAGAATATTAATCGTACATATTGCATCCAAATTTTACACCTCATCGACTAACAATAAAAATAGAGGAAAAAAGAAAACCTTTATCATCATGTACTAAGTGTGACAAAATAAATTACATACCTTAGCAGTTATTTCACACAAGTGTTTGACAAACCATTCATAACCTTTAAGTTTGCCAACAATATAGCAAAGAGAAGACTTGTTTTGGAGCCTTCATAAAGAGGTTGACTTGCCTTCTCAAGTACAGGTATATCAAAAACACCATCAAGTTGGTCATAATCATCATCCATGCCAGCATTATTAAATGTCTCCTGGATCAATATATTTGTCCAATCTTCTTCAACTGTGTTATTAGCATCAACATATTTTTCCATAGGATCATTAACTTGATATTCAATATTCGTTCCATGTTCCTGAACAGGCACTTGTACAAACACATCTTCCTCCACGGGTAGTGCACTAAGGCATCATTCCTTTTGTTACGACGAAAATATATCTATGGCTAGGGGAAAACCACAACAGACGGAACGACACCCAGAAACCAACTCTAATCTCAAGTATGTCATATAAATGAAAATGATAACAAGAGAAGGCTAGAATCCTACCTTGTCCAGATGTCCAAAGAAGACCATCATTAAGCACACGACCCAAAGCTTTATACCTGCAACTTGTCCTCAACAACCAAGATACACAAGCATGTGGAAATGAGATATAATGTTAGCATATAAATTATCATAATCCATTAACATACATAACAAATGCGCCCATGGAAAGCAATACAAATATTTGCAAGGTATTAATTGGACGAGAAAAGAGTATTTCTATTAATGTAATCAACATAAGTACATAGGCGACAAACTTTTGTAATGACACATATCGGAACCAAAAAAATAAGTCCCTCCAGTTGGGCTCCACCACTTGAATCCTCCATAAAGGCAAGCTCACAAGTAGGATTCATTGAAGTTCTACATCACAATATAGGAAGAGCTTGGGGGTTGAACATGAGAATTTCATACTTTCAAGGACAAAGGGATGTAGACTCAATTGAGGTGAAATTTCTCCAAAGTGTCTTTGCTCTCGATGATGAATTGTCAAGGCTTGGATATGGCTCAATTTATAGCCTCCAAATGGAATTGAATGATCGAGTGGGAGTGTTTCCAGTATATGGAAGGTCAAGGATCATAGATCTCATGACATGGCATGGAAACCCGACACATTTTTTTTATTTTTTGAGCACCAAACCCGATGTACAGAGATTGTAATAGATAAAGGACAAAAATGTGTATTTTTAGCTCTGGAGTGAACAAAAAGGGGAAATAAAGTCTGCAGAGGGAAATGGAAGGTCATCAAAGCAAGATGCATGGAGTGTGGAAAAATCTGCTATAACAGATGCCCCCTAATTTGTGAGTTCAGAGGAGTATCTGTGATGGTTGAAATACATTATAATTCCCAGAAGTGAAGTAATGAAGACTCAGTTGGAAGGACTAGTTACTCGTGAGAATATTACAATTCATATTGACTCTGTACACATGGTTTCCAATATAAATTACAGTGCAGATCCATGTGGATATATATTAAATAGTTAAGCATGGTCATGAATAGGTAATACAAAGTGGACATATTCCATGGGTTGTCATAGTCACGAACAAGACATGGTGGAGTCCAGTCTCAAAATCAACCAAAGATATTTGTATACAATGGAGTATAATATGATCTTCCATGATCACTGAAGTCATTTAGGTACTAGTCCAATGAAAGACAGCAACAGATATGGGGTGATGCTACTGTAAATTGGAGGTCTTATACATTATCCGTGTTACACGTCAAAACTACTCACTTTTGATAGTGTCACAAGTGTCGTCATTACAAAGGTCGCAAGTGTCGCATTTTGCTCACAAGGTCGCAAGTGTCGCATTTTGCTCACAAGGTCGCAAGTGTCGCATGTTGCTCACAAGTGTCGCAGGTGTCAGGGAAGCATACTGCCATGATGCCTATGTCATGCCTATAACGACATGAGGAGGACACTTGAAACACCTCAAACATCTGATTTGGAAGAGGAGAAATGAGTCAGCAGGCTTGCAAACCTTTTGCCATCTGAAAGCACCTCAAAAACTAAGCTTTTGGAGGAGAGCGCTCCCCTATACCTCTTCTCGGAGCATCGACGCTCCCCCTTACACTGTCTGGGAGCGTTATAAATATCCTCTGGCCCTTTTGAGGGAGCGCTCTCCTCCAATGGCCTGTTTCTATCTATCTATCTATCTTGTTTGTCCACAGGATTCAGCGAGGAGAAAAGGATCGGAGCGCAACTTGGAGCGTGCAGGGACAAACGTCGATAAAGAGGTACCTCTATTCTCCTTCCTTCTCATGTGTTGGTTTGGATAGATTTGAAAGGAATTCAGTGTCCATGTTAAGCATTTTCTGTCTTAGTGTTAGGTTCAAGCTCTTAGAGGCAATCTACTTGTCTGCAGGGAGATTTTCCTACAACAATCTGCCAAAGGTACAAGTCTACATTATATGAATAGAGGAGTTGAAGTCGAACACAATGAGACTATGTTTTATTACCGGTCATTAAGGTATACCATTAACAAACATGAGACAACCCACTGATAATGAAATTAGGTGTCAAGGCACCGAGTACATTCAACAAGTGTGAATAAGGGTGTTTAGGTCGAACACTGGAAGAATCCATCGATCAGAAGACATTGATGTATTCCCAATTGTCGATGCTGGGAGAACCTACCATTGATGACTGCAGGCCTCTAGGTACTCATAGGACTCTAGATATCGATTCTAGAATAGATGAGTTGAAGTCAATGGAAGGAGACCCGTTGAAACGAGAGCAGTAAGGCATCTCTCATCATCCAGCACGATGTATAAAGGAATAGCTTGATAATTAGGAGGAGCTTGGATGACTAGGATTTTAATGAACCAACAACCATGGGCGTCTCTTGCATGCACCAGATGCAAGTAGTACACAAAAGAGACCCTTTGAATAACAACCAATGAGGAAAACTACCTACAAAGGCAAGGAAACCACCAATAGGGCTAATGGAATCCAATACACTACATGAATCCCAATGTGTGAATATATTTCTTGTCATCGAACACAAGGGAAACCCCCCAATCAGTTACCAATGAGGAAATGTCATATATTGGGTTCAATGTTACCTACCATTTATGAAATTAGGCCTAGGGTGCAAGGTAGGAAAACAACTTCATGTGAATCTAAGATACACTGAGGGTATGGCTAACATGCAAAGTCAAGAGTTATAATGAGTGGCCGACACAGGCTTTATACGTCCTTTGAACAAGAGCATGAGACATATGGATAACTTAGGTAGCATAGACTTAACACTAATCATTGACAAAATCTTCTAACGTAGGAGGCTTCAACAAACTCTCCCTAAGGACTGGAAGAATAACTAGTCAGAGGAGTAGACTATAATTAACGAGTCCAACTTCCTAATATCATGCTAAACCCAAAACTTGGATGAAATGGACTCAATAGTTTGTACTTTGTTCAAAGGAGACATGATTGTTTCCGATAGGAGATAATATTCTTTTCTCGCCCGTCTTTTTTTGGTTTTTTCATAGTTAAAGAAATGTTATGATACAAGAGAGGAAACAAGTGTCATGAATAAACAACTAGTTCCAAGCAGTGGAACATACCTATGCTCAATGCAAGGGAACAAATTTGGGGCATGGACACTCAGGGGGATGTTTCCTCTACGGGTAAAGGGTGTTAAGTTGCAAAGTATATATGAAAGGCATTGCTTAGCTATTGATGAGAATTGATGGGGAAAGAGGCTTATAACGAGAAAGAGGGAGCCGGAAATAGGCTCAACAATGCAAGAAGACTAATGGGATGCAATTACAACTTAACTAAAAAGTGTCATTTTTCATAGATGTTAGTCCCTTGGGCCCAAAAAAGTATAAAATAATACCTAGGAGAACTATTATAGCCAATGGAAACTAGAGTATTCATTTTTCGTAAGTATTATACTTGGTCCGAAAAGGGTTAAACTTATACCAAAATAGACGTCCTTTCAAAACCATTTAATGAGTGTGAAAGAGACAAGTTCACTTGACAATATTTTCATTTTTGGGGGTCTGAAAAGAGATTAACTAAGACTCTAGGATGTTGTTCTAAGCAACATATAATGGGGGAGGCTAGGGCTCCCATGCAAGTCTTCTATCGAATTCCATGAACTCACTAGTAGATAACACAAGCTTGAGAGAACCCAAAGCTTGTCAAGTCGAGGAGGATAGAATACTTGCAGAGGATCCTTCATTTACAATGCATCGACGATCACCCATTATATTAACTCCAACCATTACCTAGAAGGGTGCAGAAGAAGGAAGGTGAAGCTCTACAAGATCATTCCAATCAAAGGAAACCATCCTAGGACTTGGAGGGAGCGTACTCGGAGAGAGAGGAATGCTCCCTTATTTAGAAGGTACATAACTAGAAATTCTAAGGACATGGTCGAAAGGTGTATCACCCCCCAAAAGAAGAATGGGATTGGATGAAGATTGCATCGGCAATGTCACTTCCTTAGACTTGTCAGTCTCCAAGAGAAGAGTGGGATCAACCAAATATTGCATCACTCCCAAATACAGGAGTGGTGTCGGTTGAAAACTGCATTGACATGACTGTTGGTTGAACATGATGCGAGACAACATGGTCAAGAGACGCATCACTGCCCAAAATAGGAGTGGTGTTGGTCAAATATTACATTGGCATGACCATTGTATCAACCAAAGAAGGATTAGATTGTTGGGAAACCGAAGACAACTCATAACCCAAAGGGCCAATAGATAAGGATCACACTTCTCATACTACCACAATAGAAGGGCACAAATGACTTAGGTGATCTCCTTTGCAAATTTTACAAAGGAACTTGGGCTTACGTCTTATACATCTAGGCTTCTCAATCATATCAATGCCCCCATAATGACTTGCAATGGCCAGTGACATGCTTCTAGCATGACTTGCAGAGGTTAGCAGCACATCTCCAACATGACTTGTAGAGGTTGGTGATGTTTGTCCAGTGACTAGAGTTATGCCCCCAGCATGACTTGTAGTGGTTGGTTGCTTGCCCCCGGTATGACTTTCAAAGGTTGGTGATAGATCTCCAACATGACTAGCAGAAGTTGGTATCAGGTCTCCAACATGACTTGCATAGGTTGGTGACTTAATGCCAGTATGACTCGTAGTGATTGGACTTTGCCTTCCAGCATGACTTGCGGTAGTTGGTTGCAGCATCTTAGACCATGGTCTTGGGAAAGACTGGTTTTGAGAGATCGCGGGCCAAGCAAGGTTCTGGTATACACTATGGCCCTGCCCGGTAAGACAGTATCCTCCTTCCAACTAATTCATAAAATTTTGTAAGGGCTTCATCACCGAGGAAGGTGCTTGCGAGGAGAAAGTGACGTGACATGGGCTACTCATGTGAGGATATATGTTGCCCCTGGATGAAAGAAATTCATGCAAGGGGTTGCCCATACTATAAAAATGACTCCCCCTAGATGAAACACCAGAGGTTAGAGGAAGATTCTTCATAATAAAATCATTCATAGGAATCAGCGATATGGAAGAAGGAATGACAGATGAAATATACGAAGTAGAAGGACCACCCATTTGAGCACTCGATCCTTGAAAAGTGAAGCTAGGATTAGGTCTAGAGGAAGGAGGATTCCATCTTCCTATCGTAGGAGTTAATTGAGGAATATGACCCCCACCAAATGAAAAAGGAGAATAAGGAGGCATCATGCCCCCATACCCAAAACTAGGATTCACATGAGACGATGAAACAAAGGATGAGAAGTGCGAATTCATGTCTGGCATACCATAAGAGAAAGGATTAGTGGCCAAAGGTATTGACCAAGTACTATGATTCAGCATACCGCTTAGAAATATAAAAGGATTGTTCCCCATGGACTGAGCGGAGACCACGGGCTAGGTAGCATTAAGCAAGGGAGTCACGGGGGATCCACCAACCATAGCAGTGAGAACTTGCGATGCAATACAAAATCCTAAGGGAAATGGAAGGTTGTCAAAGAAAGATGCATGGAGTGTGGAAAAATCTGCTATAACACCTTTATAATTACAAACAATCAAGTAATATTAGTGTATATAACAAATATTAAAATGATACAAATGTTTACAAATATAATATAGGGAAAAAAAGACAACAAAGACAAAGACATTCAACCAGTGTGGCATCTCCACTTTCCATTAGTGATTTATGTTTAAAAACCCCTAACCCGACCTAACCCCTTAATCCCTAACCCTAAACCTCTAACCCCTACTCCCTAAAACCCCATTAACCTCTAAATACCCTAGTAGGACCTATACCCCCTAAATCTACCTTAACCCCTAATCCCTTAACCACTTAGCCTTAATCTTGCCTTATTAACCCTTAAATCGTTAAAATCTTAACCCCTAACCCCTTACACCCTGTACCCCTAAACCTTAAACCCCTTAACCAACACCCAATCACACCATGGTTGTTAGTTCCATAGAAAGAACATGGATAATAATATCAATATTGGAATGCCTTATGGCCTCTCTTCTTGCAACAAAAATAAATGACAAAAGACTTCTTCCTTGCATACATTTTCTTATTTCCCTTGTACATTTTGGCTCTTTTTTTTGGTCTTCCAATCATTAGAACATGATAATATTCTTGATACACCTTCATGTTTTCATGCATATATCCCACACAACGGTTTTTAAGGGTGGTGGTCTAACACATTCTCGACCTTCATTATCTTTTTGGGTCAGTTCCTTCTCAAAAAATCTCATGCTTGGTACTTGGGACTTCACAAAGATAATATTCTTATTGGTCTTGGCACCTCTTTGAGCCATTCTTTGTTGTAGAGGTGGCTTGCATGCTTTCACTTTGGTCTACATCTTTTTGTGGGTTGTGTTAGAGTATTCATCATCTTCCACTACTCCACCAAGATACTAAAGCCCAACATGAAATGTTATGGTATCTATCTCTATGGTATTATTCATGCCTTGACAATTCTTGTAAAGACCTTGGTATTATTCATACCTTGACCATTCTTGTAAATACCTTGGTATTATTCATGCCTTGAACATATAATACTACAAAGTATAATGGCCACAAAACAACGATCAATTGTGAAACTATATTTTTGTATATTTTAGTGCTTTAATCATGAAAATAAAAAACATCAATTAGATTATTTAACTACAATGATACTAAATAGAAATACAAATATAGAAAAAAACACACACATTAATGGACATAATTTCTTACCCTAGAAAATCAATAAGGTAAAACCAATAAATAATGAAGGACCTTGCTTTTTGTCTTCGTATATTATGGATATTACAATATATGTTACACAGTTTTGCAAGATTACAGCAATGTTATGAGACTCTTCGGTATTCTATAGTCCTATACAATATGAACATTGATATTTCATTTATATTTCGTTTAATCTATGGAATTCAACATTTATATTTCATTAAGGGGTTCATCTACTATTCACCTCATCACAAAAAGAGATTGCAAGCTAGGATATTGGTTGCATCCTTGACCAGGAGACATAGTCATTGGTCCAACATTGTACTTGGAGGCAACAATAGTGGATGTGACTATAGTGGGTGTAGTGGCAAGTGAAGGTGAAAAACCACCACCATGTATAAGTGGCATTAGATAGGTCAAGTACTCTAGTCAATGGCTACAATCACCAAGTGTTGAACCATTTTATAGATACATGATTTATATGAAATATAACATACACATGTGCATCTTGTAAATTTTAGCAACAACTATGGATGTTACTAAAGTAGATACATTGTTGGATGTGTCTACCATAGGGTGAGTATCCCATAGTAGGAGAGGAAGTCATAACATCCACACACACACACACACACACACACACACACACCATAAGGAGAAAATAATGTGAAATAAATTACTTAACTAATTATAAATTCAATAAAATTAAAACATATCATTATACATACCTAACTTAAAAATCGACCATGGGAAATATCCTAAAATACCATGGAAATTATAGCCACAAAAAATTCATGGATGTGAATAACAACTACAATCACTGGTATATGATAGTATGCCCTCACTACTAGATGGTGTTATTCCCAACTGGGAGTTGATGGTCCTACCCCACTAGTATATGATGACACCATATAGTCAATACCTCGACAAATGTGTCATGACATACCATCATTTGTGTCAACTGGTGTTATCGAACAAATCGATAAGTGTTGTCACAACTAATCTTCCTAACTTCAACAAGAAATTAGAATAAAACATAGTAGAATATAAGCTTCTCCTTAGATTTCATTATAATGTAAACTAGTTCAAAGAGGGACAAATGGCATACCGTTTAAACGTTGTTTCATCCTCGCTAGTATCGTCCTTTCTCCATCTTTGGATTTGTGGGACGTTAAACCTGTTAAGAAGCACAAACCAACAAAGAGAGAGAACAACAATATATATATTCCAATTAAACCTATGCATAAGATCAAGGAGTTATACAATAAAAATGGAGACACTTCTATAGGGAAGAAATGTATCGCTGCATTATATTGATGAAAATGGAGAATACAACCCATGCCTTGATGTTGCAAGGTCCCTTCCCATGGCCCTTTGCTTCAACACACACACCTTTTCTCCAATTATTTTTATGAAGAGTATTCACAACCTGACTTGGAAAGCTAAAGCAAAGCTATCACAAGTACAATCATCAACAAAATTCTTCATACATAAGTCAGCCTAGCCTTTCCCATGAGATATCCCTCTTTATATAGATTGAAGAGAGATGGATGAAGATATTAGGATAATCCTACTAAATCAGAGAAGTGAGTGAGATCCAAAATGATCGGAGGCCACCTCATCCTTCCAGAGATTCCATTCTAGAACCTTCAAGAAATTCACCTTTTTCCTTTACTTGAGCATCGTCGCACCCTAAACATAAGCAGCCTATGACGATGTCGCAGTCCATTGCGGTGCAGCATGTGATGTTAAGCCCTAATATTGGCTCATTACCCCTTAATTGGGGCATATTATATTAGTAATGTTATTTTATTTATGTAGGCTTTAGGCCATTAGTTGTAATTATACCTCCTATTCTCCTATATATACCCAGGAGACATTTTCATTTTGAATCATCTTGTACTTGAACATTTAAGTGGGGTAAAGGGAGGTTTCCCCCTCGAAGAGGCTTATTATCTAAAATCATCTCTTTTTCAAGGCGTTGAGTACTTTTTATGAGGTTTTTATATGCTATATTGATATTTGGTTCTTAACATATGGTATCAGAGGTCAAGGTCTTGGGGTTTCGCTGCTACATCTGAGACACCTTGGTATTTTCACTATAACTTTTTTTTTACAATGTTTCAGAAGGAACGGCTTGGAGGATATTTAGTATATGGATCAAGGTACGTTGGGTTCAAAAATTATCTCCTGAGGCCTTATAATTTTAGAGATACAACCTGTACAAGATAGGGATCTGGAATCATCCTGAATTGAGCCATTGCGGAATTTTTGCTATAAAAAAAAATTTGTAATGTTTCAGACCCTACCCTCTGGAGGCCATTCACAGAAATTAGTAAGGTATCTTTGGTAAAAACTTCAAATTCTGGGTCATCTTACATTTGTATATACACCTTATGTAAGATAGGGTCTCTGACTAGTCCTATTGACTAGTCTCAAGAAGGTGTTCTAGGTAAAACAATCATAACTTCTTCCTAGAGTATTCAAATTGAGTGGGACTAGCTGCATTGGATCATGGATAGTCTTTAGTAATTTGGGTGTTACTTTCAGAATTTTATATCAATTATTTTGTGTGAAACACGCTATACAAGTGAGACCTCCTGGAAAGGCCAAAAATCGACAAGTTGTGGGGAAGTTACCGTAAATTCCACTTGGCGCATCCAATTTTGATCAGACCTATGGCATTGCAGAGAATAAATATCAGAGAACTACATAAAATAAATTTTCATACCCAGAAGGTTCGAAACTTGGGAGATACAACAGAAGAAATATTGTCTAGAAGAACCACCTCAAAATCAAGGTTCAAAAGTGATACTTGGCCAACATGCCACCCAAAAAGGGAACTTCTACACCAACTAAGCCTCCAAAAAATCCTACTTGGACTCTTGATGAAGGTGAAGAAATGTGTAGGGACATAAATTATTTACAAAAGAAGATAGTTACAAAAGATGAACTCCAAGAGATGTGGAGGGTTTAAAAGGGGAGATCATGGAAGTATTGAAAAATTTCGTAATAGAGAAGACACCTGAAAGTGAAAATGCATCCCATGAAATTCATAATGAGGACACAAGGAAGGTGAATCAAGAATGGAGAAACTCCAACTTTGGTTTGAAGACCAACCACGTTCCTAAGATTGATATGAGGAAGTTTGATAGCAAGGACCCAATCACATGGATACTTCAGATGGAGCAATTCTTTGATCTCCATAATGTGCCACATACACAAAAGGTACGAATTGCTTCTTTATATTTAGAACCTAATCAATTTGTATGGTATTGATGGCTTTGTTATCGCAAATCACTCGTCACTTGGACAATTTTCACGGAAGAAATGATAGCACACTATGAGGATACAAGAAGCAATACCTTCTTTAGCCAATTGATAAATCTCAAGCAAAAGGGTTCAGTTACCGAGCACATTGAGAACTTCCAAAGACTGAATATAAAGGTAACTGATATTCCAGATGAACACTTGATTGATGTATTCATAGGAACTTTAAAGGATAACATTCAACATGAGGTTCACCTTTGGGAGCCCAAATCATTGGAGAATGCTTTTAAGGTGGCAAGAAATGTTGAAAGCAAAAATATGGCTATGGCTACTAGAAGGACCAATCCTAACATCTATAAGGAGAACAATGCTCCTTCTAAAACACCTCAACCTACAAGGTTGACATCTCAACAATTGGAGGAAACAAAAGAAAAAGGTTTATGCTTTAATTGTGACAGCAAGTACAGTAAGGGACATAAGTGTGGTGAGAAGAAATTATTCTACATAGATTGTGAAGAGGAGGAAGAACAAGAACAAGAACCATCTCAAGATGAAAACGTAGAAGCAATTTATTCTAAAGAGATGACTCCCACGATATCGTGTAATGCATTGGCTAGAATTACCACTCCTCAAACCCTCAAGATCAAAAGATACATCAAAAAGAAAAAGGTAATAGTCCTAATTGATTCTGGAAGTACTCATTGATAAGAATTCCAAAGTATCATTGATAAGAATTCCAAAGTATTTGAAGATATTCCCAAAGGTCTTCCACCCACTTGAAATCATGATCATGAAATTTACCTAATTCCTGAGAGTGTTCCTCCTAACATCAGGCCATATAGATACCCTTACGCCCAGAAGAGTGAAATCAAGCGCATGGTTGAAGAAATGTTAGAGGTTGGCATTATTAAACCTAGCCAAAGTTCTTACTCTGCACCAGTGGTAATGGTATTCAAGAAAGATACCGCATGGCGTATGTGTCCAGATTACAGAGAGCTCAACAAGATCACTATTAAAGATAAGTTTCCCATTCCCGTCATTGATGAATTGTTAGATGAACTACATGCAGAAATCTATTTCACAAAATTGGATCTCTGTTCAGGGTATCATCCGATCAGAATGAAGGAAGAAGATATCCCAAAAACAGCATTCTGAACTCATGAAGGCCATTATGAATTTTTGGTCATGCCTTTTGGCCTTACAAATGCACCTTCCACATTCCAAGGGTTGATGAATTCCATTTTCAAGCCCTTCCTTTGAAAATTTGTGTTAGTATTTTTTGATGAT